>MUZC01001677.1:25191-38094 GCA_002072015.1 Radix auricularia
ATGTAAAACATTTCCCACAGACATCGCATTTGAAAGGTTTTTCTCCTGAGTGTGTTTGATTCTTTATTAGTTGATTGAAAATAACTGGAGATGTTGTATTCATGTTTTGTAAGTGATATTTGTCAGCCTTTTCCTTACATGCTTCCCATGGTTTCATCTGACAATGGTGATCATTGTTTCTACTTCCCATGTCATTCACAAGATATAATAGATCTGAAAATGCAATTATACAAAGTTAACACTTGAAAATATCTGAAAGACAAAATACAATAAGTTGACTAGTTATTTTATTGAAAATAGGGTAAATAAAATACTTGTTACAAAAACATCATCTTTTAAAAACGCTTTTATTTACTTATAGAAAGTACACTAAAAAGAAGAAAATAAAAATGTTGAATGATTACTATGACAACTCACTATCATGTACAAAACTGCAAAACATGGATACAAATTTGTATGAATATTAATATTAACAGTTTCACAACTTTGATCATTATATACAAGCTACTATCATATTAATTAGAAATATTTATCTATAAATGAGTTGTGATGAGCGCCCCACGCTTTTGTGAGTAGTGGATAGGTTCAGGGATTTCACTTATAAGCATAGAAAATTTAAAGAAAAATATTTAATCAATACTTTAATTTTCTACTTTTTAGTTTCACAATTTTTTAAATTAGAGATAAACTAAAAATGCATTAATTTAAATACATGACATTCAATAGATCTGAAAGTTTGAGACAATGCATTCTCATCTAAGATCTATCTGTAGTAAAATTTTGAGATCTCTAGGACCATCAAAAGTTGTTTAATTTTATGTTACAAGATTTGACAGTTGGATACATACAAGCAGTCTAACTTAAATAAAAGTAACACCAAAAAAAAAAATGATTCAAAAGTTTTAAAAAATGAAGAAAAAAAAAAACTTGTGATATATACTCTTTTTTAAGAAGTAGGTCGTAAAAGTAATGGTTTTAATTAAGTTTGTTAACGGTTAACCAGCTAACCGGTCCTCAGACCAGCACCGGTCATCTTTATTCAGGACCGTAGGACCGTGTAACCAAAAATAAAAAAAACAATAACTAAAAAAACAAAAAAAAAAACACAAGCGGTAACTCGCCTTGCGCCTCTCCCTTTGTCACGGTGAGTAAAAGTGATACAAGATCCAGCTGGTTAGTTGTCGAGGCACTGTGACTGTAAGCACAAGAGCTAACATAGTGCGCGTTTGATGTCTACATCATTGTACCCTCCTGCCTGGGACATGCACCCATATTTTATGGTTTTGGAGTGTCCCCGCATTTACCAAAATGTAGTGAGGGATCTCCCATGCAGGGGTAATAAATAAAAGCCATTTTGAGGCACTGTGAGGGTGCCTCGTCAAGCGCACGCGGTAATAGGGCTCTGCAAGGTGCTGGGCGATTTCCCTCACACCTTCCTCACCAAGCATGGTGGGGACCCAGTGCAGTAGGACTTTCGTGTCCACTTTGTCCTCATGTATAAGGACAGCCACGAATCCTTGAGTCTCTAAATTGTCTATGTTTGCATAATGTAAGCGGGTGTGGTGCTCCGCCTTTGCCTCCTCCTTTAGTCCTTTAGGGTCAAATTCCATTTGTTTGGCATCTCTATGTTATAAAGCGCCTCCATGTGGTCCCAATTAACCCCAAAATTGGCATTTAGCTCTTTCATAATGACCTCTATCTGTACATTATAGTAGGTATTCTAAAGGAAAATTTCAAATTATAGCTACATTCAATCTGAATATTCCCCTCTATAGTGCTTATCTTCATTAGAACAGAACAACAAAAATTATTATTCTGTCACAAGTAGTTTTTAAAATATGAATTTTTGAAAATTCAAAAATGGCAGCCGACACTTTGTGTGCAGAAGTGTGTTTTCGGCACCCTACAATTTAAAAAAAAAAATTTACAGAGCTTTCAAACTTCTCTCCCTCACAGAAAAGTATACATTTATCAAGCTCAATTTTTTTCAGGTCTGTCACAGTGTTATAAATTAACATTAAATTCATTTCAAAGTGAGCTGAATCACGATTTGACACAAATTAAAATGGGAGACAAAAAGTCAATTTTACTTCATTTTTAAAAAACATAAAAAATTAACCCAATCAGCTAAAAATATAAATTTACCATTATCTCAAAGGCAATTTAAAGCTCTTTATCAAGAAACTGACAGGCACACGTTAAATTTTTAGTTATATAAACTATAATTTTTAGAACAGTGTATGGTCACAAAATTTAAGAAATTTGATGAACTTTAAAAAATCACAACAAATTAACCAAGTAATATATCAAAGCCGAAATTTGACCATATTGTTTTAAATTGTATTTATTTTAATAGAAATGTACAGAACTTTTATAAAATGGACACATAATGTTTAAAAACAAATTCCCAAAAAGGTATACTTGAAAACCTAAATTTCATAAATATGGACATGATATTTTAAGTTAAAGAGAGCTGCGATTCAGCACTGACATTGTACATTTTATTTTTATCCCTTTAACTTAACAAGTCAATTAATAGAACGAATAATGACACATTTCCATGTCTGGTGGTTTGAAGATGTTCCTTATTAAAATGGTTTTCATGTAGACTTCCACTTCAACACAACAAAAGCCTGTGAAAAAGAAAGTTCATTTTTATTTCTAGCAATGGTAATTGAATAATTAAATTGACAGTAACATTTATCAATTTAACACAAATGATTATTACCAGAAGTTAAATTAATAATACTCCATTATTAACTAAAATACTAGCCTCCACCAATGTTTTACATTACTTCTAAAATGAACAATTACCATCAATCAAAATCATGTATTTTGTTTGAATCTCTGTTGCTGTGTTACACGTAGGCCTATATTAAAATAATTTAACATTTCATAAAAACTGAAGAAGATTTCATTAATTCCTTCGTTATTCATTATTCGTTCGTCCGTCAAATCCACGAGGACCACTTTAGTCATCCGAGGGTTGCTGGGACTTGTTTTGCCTATGTGTGCGCAGATGGCTGACAAGGCCGATCCTGGCACGGAAAGTTTGGGAACAGAAGGGACATTGGATGAGTTGATTGTCTCCTGGAGGGTTGACAGCACGGGCCTTTCGGGCTTGCCTCTTTTTTTCTGCGGCGTTAATCCTGTTTGCCTCGCATGTCCTGGCACCTTCATGGATGGATTGGCGCCAGGTGGACCGGTCCACCGCAGCTTCCTCCCACGTGTATGGGTTTATTGCAAACGCTTTTAGAGACGCTTTCAATGTGTCTTTAAAGCGTTTCTTTTGTCCACCATGGGACCGCTGGCCATCCTGGAGCTCGCCATAGAAGAGCCTCTTTGTAGTCTCTCATTTGGCATTCGGGTTAGGTGCCCTGCCCAGCGAAGCTGTGACTGCATCAGTAGGGTGAAGATGCTGGGGAGACCAGCTCTGGTTAGTACCGTGGTGTCTGGAGTTTTGTCCTGCCACTTTATGCCCAGAATCTTCCTGAGGCTTGTTGTGTGAAAGTGGTTCAGCTTTTTAGCATGGCGTTGATATACGGTCCAAGTTTCGCATGCATAAAGCAGTGTAGGGAGCACAACTGCCCTATATACTTTCACTTTGGTCTGGATGGTAATGCCTCTTCTGTTCCAGACATTTGGGTACAACCTGCCAAAAGTGGAGCTGGCCCTGGCAATTCTGACATTCACTTCGTCATCGATGGTGACATTTTGTGACAGTGTGCTGCCTAGGTATGTGAAGCGTTTCACTGCGTTGAGTTTCTGGTTGTTGACAGTGATGATGGGCTCAACATAAGGCTTTCCAGGCGTGGGTTGATAAAGGACTTCAGTCTTCTTTGTGTTAATTGTCAGACCAAAGTTAGTGCAGGCGCTGGAGAACAGGTTAACACTGCATTTTATGTCATCCTTTGAGGCAGCATTGAGGGCACAATCGTCTGCAAAGAGCAGGTCCCTGATTGTGTCTGTCCTGACCTTGGTTTTTGCCTGAAGCCTCCGAAGGTTGAACAGTTTGCCATCCGTACGGTACCTCAGCTTAACACCAACATCTTCGTTTCTGAAGGCCTCTGTCAGCATGGCAGAGAACATGATGCTGAATAGCGTTGGGGTCAGGACGCATCCCTGCTTGACACCGTTTGTGACAGGAAAAGGGTCAGATGACTCTCCTCTGTCCTGGACTCTGGCCTGCATGCCCTCGTGGAATTGTTGAACCAAGGAAATGAATTTGGTTGGGCAACCATACTTCTCCATGATCTTCCACAAACCATCTCTGCCAACTGTGTCGAATGCCTTGGTTAGGTCAACATAGGTGGAGAAAAGGTCAGAGCTCTGCTCCTGGCATTTCTCTTGTAGTTGCCTGGCAGCAAAAATCATGTCGATGGTTCCTCGCTCTCTTCGGAAGCCACACTGGCTTTCAGACAGGAGACCTTTTTCAAGATGAGCTGTGAGGCGGTTTAGCAGGATTCTGGCTAGGATCTTTCCTGCGATAGAAAGCAGGGATATGCCTCTGTGGTTGTCACAAACCAGTCTATTTCCCTTACCTTTATAAAGATGTACAATGGATGCATCTTTGAAATCCTGCGGGATCCTCTCTTGCTCCCATATCAAGAGAAATAGCTGGTGGAGCCTTTCAGTTAGGGCTGGTCCCCCTTCCTTGTATACATCAGCTGGTATGGCATCTGAACCAGGTGCTTTGCCACTTGAAAGTAGACAGATTGCTTTCTGGGTCTCGAGCAAGGTAGGTGGGTCATCCAGTGCCTTGTTTGTTGGCACTTGGGGGAGACGATTGATGGCTTCTTCATTGATTGCCGATGGGCGATTAAGGATGTTGTTAAAATGTTCAGCCCACCTCTCCAAGATCTTCCCTTTGTCCGAGATGAGCGTGTTGCCGTCTTCGCTGAGAAGTGGACTTGAGCCTGAGGACGTTGGGCCATACACTTCTCTCAAGGCTTCGTAGAAGTGCTTATAATCATGCCTGTCTGCATAGTATTGGATCTCATCAGCTTTTTTGCTGAGCCAATCGTCCTGCATCTGACGGAGTTTCTGCTGTACAATTCTACGTATGTTATTGAATGCTTCTATCCTTGAAGTGGATTTTGGGTTATTGAGGTAAGCTTGGTGGAGTTGGTGTTTCTCATCCAGTAACTGCTTGATGACTTCGCAATTCTCGTCAAACCAGTCATTATTTTTTCTGGTCTGGGGCCCCAGGGTCTCTGTAGCTGAGGTGTAAATCAACTCTCTAAGCGATGTCCAATCTGCCTCCACGTTCTGGTTTTCCGGGGAGGTGGATCTTAAGCGCTCCTCCAGAGCAATCACGAATGACTGCTTGCCACTGGTGGTCTTCAGCTTGGCAACATTCAGCCGTTTGGGGGCCTTCTTCCCTTGCGGGCGCCGTTTAGGCTCAATACGAATGTTGAGCTTGGAGAGGATGAGGCGGTGGTCTGTCCAGCATTCAGCACCGCACATGGACTTGGTCACTCTTACATCCTGTCTGTCCCTCTTCCTAACGATGACATAGTCAATAAGATGCCAGTGCTTCGAGCGGGGGTGCATCCATGATGTCCTATTGCGGGTAGGGAGGCGGAAGATCGTGTTGGTGATTAGCAGTTCATGTTCAGCACAAGTCTGAAGCAGAAGAAGGCCATTGCTGTTGCATTGGCCCACTCCATGGTGTCCAAGTACTCCCTCCCAGGCACAGTAGTCCTTGCCAACTCTTGCGTTGAAGTCACCTAGCAAGATGAGCTTGTCCTCCTTTGGAACGTCGGCAATGAGTGCGTGAAGTTCTTCGTAAAACTTTGCCTTGACTTCATCTGGGTTGGTCATGGTTGGGGAGTATGCACTGATGATGGTGACATGCTTCTTACCAGCTAACAGTGGAAGTTTCATGGTCATGAGCCTGTCATTCAGTCCCTTGGGTAGTCCAGTCATTTTTCCGACAAGGGTTGTCCTCACCGCAAAGCCAACTCCTGCTTCACGCCGCTCCCCGTTGGGTCTGCCACTCCAGAAGAATGTGTAGCCGGAGCCTTTTTCACAGAGCTCACCTTCGCCCGCAAGCCTTGTCTCGCTCAGGGCTGCGATGTCTATGTTATACCTGGCGAGTTCTTTACCAATCAGGGCTGTTCTCCTCTGAGGTCTATTTGCATCATCTCTGTCCAGGAGGGTGCGCACATTCCATGCGCCCAATGTGAGAGGAACTATCCTCAAATTTCTTTTTTATATTTCGACCGCTGGTATAGGGTCCCCACCAGCCGTGGTAAGCTGGCTAGGGAAGGCTGGAGCAGGCAATAATTATAAATTAAATACAAAGGAATTTAAAATAACCCTAGATCGTCGATATGAATGGCAGTAAGTTTAGTAAGAATTAATGGTATTAATTATCGATAGCTTCTACTTCTACGCTAAATCACAAATAAACTAAATTAAAAGAAAATTTTATTAAAATAAGAAATACTTTTAGATTATGATTTGACTTACCCTTTTCAGCATTAAAATCCATTAAAAAGTTGCGTTACATGATCAAATAAAACAGCCGAAAGCATTATGTAGTCATGAATTCTTTTGCACACGGCGGGTTTGTCAAGACTATTTTTTAGCAGACGTGGTGACTTTGTTTTAGGCTTTTTGGCAGGAGATTGATTATGTAGGGGGTAAGAGTGAAATTATAACAGTTGAGTAGATAATTGAATGCCCTTTCTGAATATATAACTTTCATAGAAAAAAAATCAATTTTACTGAGAAAAGCAATGTTTTTTACCCTTTAATTTTAACTCTTTACAAATTGTTATCACTCGCGGAGGTTTATGATTTATGAGCCAAACGAGTTGGCGCGACGCAACCAAAAAATCTCGGAATAGCGCAAATCGCGGCAGCTCATTTAGAATACCTAATTATAGGCTTTAGGGCCAGAAAATTCAATCAAACTGGTGCCCGGTTAAGAGTGGTGATGGCGGCCATTGTTGTTGATAAATTCAAGCTTTAAGTTTAAATTAAAATTTAAAAGCGAGGTTGATTTAATATTATTCTAAAAGTAACGTCTGATATTCGATCAATAATTATATATATAATAGCCCAGTGGTGTGGTTCTGTATGTTTGTAACGTAACGCTGAGGAGCGATGTAGGACAGTCTAAAGCAGTTAGTTTAGTTGAAAAATCGTGTTTTGATGAGCGCTGTAAAAATATTTAATATGATGACGTCATTGTTTGGTGTGCATCGGTACGCAAAATACAACCCCTATTATTATTATTAAATAAATACTTTGCGTACATTTCATAAAGTTTAATAATTCGTATTTATCAAAAAAAGACAAGTTAGTTGGTCTTTAAAAAAAAGGTTGGCGCCGTAGGCGCCCAAAAAAAGGGGGCGCCGCAGGCGCCACGGCGCCTGGCACAATCTAGTATTCAATATAGACAGAGTTTTATCTACCGTGGATCGTTTTTATTTAAAATTGATATACCGAGATGAAATCTGAACTTTTTAAAACTTACCCGTCTGCTGTAAATCGCCTTCGTCCTGACACTAGCGAGGGAGACAGCTTCCATTGCTGGAAGTCGAAAACATCGTTTTTCACGCACTGAAGAGTTTTTATTTTCTGTAATTTCGTTTCTAAAGAGAGTTCTATCGAGTCGCGCATTATCGCACTTTGGTAAAAAAAAACGGTACACCGCGGATTATCTCAGTTAGGCACATCAAGAGTTAAAACGTGATATATTTTATTTGCAGATTTTCAGCAGAGGAAGCCCGTGATCTTATCCAGCGATACCCTGATCCAAACAATGAGAATATTTTGGGGTACAACAACAAAAATTGTTGGCCCAGGGACTCTCGTATGAGACTTATGAAACATGATGCCAATTTGTAAGTGCTTAAATAATTTTTTTGTGAGCCATAAAGGTAAAACTAATGGCTGTCAGATGAAACACTTTCTCACAAGAAGAAATACTAACAAGAATTTAAAAATATGTTTAAAAAGTTTTATGTTTGTAATGATGCTGTTACTAACTCTACTAGCCTTGAAACGCCCAGTCTAACTCTCCCCTATTCCTGGGTTCCCTGGCCCTGGCATTAAAGAGAAAAATGAACATACTGTACACAGGAGGACAGCTGGGATCGAGGCATTCCCCGTATCAATACACGTTTCCAGGACAAACAGACCCTGGCATATGACAAAGGATGGAGAGTCCGAACAGACTTCAAGCAGTACCAGGTATTTTAAAAACTTATTTTAATGATTAAGTAATTCAGTGATATAATTTAAACCTTTCCATTTCTTCATTAGTTCCTTAAATATTTAGTGGTATAATTATTACTAAAAGATAAAATGAAAAAAAAAGAATTTGCTAGATATTTACAAAATAATTGCTAATCTATAGCCTATGCATGTTAAATTTAGATTAATTCCACACCTATTGAAAATTTATCAATAACATTGAATGACTTAACTATGATCAATTTCAATTGTTTATTGTATTTTTGTGTTTGTTTAGGTCTTAAAACAGAACCCATTTTGGTGGACACACCAGCGTCATGATGGTAAGCTGTGGAATTTGAACAACTACAGAACTGACATGATTCAAGCACTTGGTGGTGTGGAAGGCATTCTGGAACACACACTTTTCAAAGGAACTTATATATTAGCTTAGTTTGGCCGACATTTTAGACAGGTCGCCACTTTAAAATAACAAGGTTCTAAGTCAAATTTGTGGCCAAAATGAGTTATAGCCATCGGGTTAAAGTCCATGTATTAATCTATCGGCGGTTGGGTAGCGAAGTCAAAAGTGCGCTCGCCTTACAAGCTGAGAAGCATAGGATCATACCCACCTAAAAGCCACCATAAAAATGTTGAGAAATGACTGATAAGAAAGTTCTCCGCTGACCTGGAGATGGATGGGCGCCGCCAGAGTCTAACAAGCCAGAGAATTTTCTAAGGGATCACCTATGACCTTGAACATTTTTTAAAATCTATCATGGTAAAAGATATGAAAGCTGTATCTTGAGATGATTTTGAGAGAAGTGCAGAATAACATGGTTCTAATTCTATTGAGGCTAACTAAAATAAAATTTTGGAATGCAAATATCTCAGTTCGACTAAAAGGTCACATAGGACCTTGTTATTTTTAGGGGGCGAGGTGTCAGTGTCCTATTTTTTTAAATTAAATTTTATAGATTTTTTTCATTACATTTGAGATTTCCATAACTCAACTTAAATTTAAAAGCAAACATAAATTTTGCTGGCATGTAATAACTTAGCCTCCCAATTTCTATTAATAATTTTAAAAATCTTATCTTAATGATCATTTAATAGGTCATGAAATGATTTGATAAAACCAAATGGCAAATAAATAATATTAAACACTCGTCAATGTAAATACATTTTAAAAAAAAACTCACGTTAAAAGTTAATCAAATTAGGCGGTTCTTCCATCTTATTAGTTAAAAATATTAATCTAATTCCATAATAAGGGAGAGAGCCAGTGGCTTTGAGGAGTCCATGAAATACAAGAAACTGACCAATGCCCAGCGTTCTGGTCTCAATCAGATTCCAAATCCTCGGTCCACCCTCTGGTGGTCCCTACCATTGACAGAGCTAATGTAAGAATTAGTGACTTTTTTGTGTGCATTTGTAAGATATATATCTAAACCCATAAAAGATGTAGAATAAATGGAAAAATTCTGTAAGGAATTAGATCTTGATATGAATAGTAAATTGATGCATTACTGTACATATGTTAAGGGATGTTATTCTTTTCAAAAAAATTATTATGAAAGATATTAGAAACAATAACAAAATTATATTATTAAAATTATTTATATTTTTCATCAGTTACTTGTCTTTCCATCTACTCATAAATTTGTATGACTTAATTTTTAAAGAATTAAATGATTAATCTTATAAAAGAAGAAGACAATGAGAAATAAATTTATTCAATTATTAATTGCTTTAAAAAAGAGTATTGTTTGAATTTAATTTACTAGAGATGTAATGGATGGAGCAACAACCCAGAAGTACTGGATCGATGTGCAGTTAAGGTGGGGTGACTATGACTTCCATGATGTGGAGAGATATGGCAGAGCTAAGTTCTTGGACTACACCACAGAAAACATGAGTATTTACCCCTCACCTACCGGACTTCTCATTGCAGTGGAATTGGCATACAATCTGCATAGGTATGAAAAGAATTCAGGTTGTTAAGACCGCTCGTTTTTGAGGACAGACTAACCATTAAAAAAAAGACCGGTTAACCGCTCGTCCTTATATCCCTAATTTTTTGAGACCCATTTGAGAACTAACAAGAGAATGTTGTCGCCTGGCATCGTCTGATGGCATCAAAGCCCGCTTCCCCCCGCTTGTGTTCAGCTCTTTCCGCATGCCCCTCAATTCAAAGCATTTTTTTAATCCAAAAAATTAACTAAACAGTGATGGTTAATTGTCTTTTTTATATTTTATTTTGGGTACTCGTAGTTCCCTGGTCTAAATAAGAGTAGGTAGTCCGAACTGGCGAAAAAACGTGTTTTGGGGTCATTTTTAATAGTTTTCAAAAAACAAATAAAAATACTTCTAGGAGACTTACACAAATAAAATTAATATGTGAATAAACTTCAAATCTTTATCTACAGAAGTATATATTTTTTGAATCTGTAACTTGTGTCCATATGTATTTTTATTGTGTTTAAAAAGTATCAGTTTTGACAAATTATACGGCGCTTTTTTTGCGTGAATTTTTATCATTAGTTGTTTGAAACGCCAATCGCTTCGCGGCTATTTAAATTAGCGACGTAGTGTTACCATCCAATTAAAGGGCAGATACTACCCTTTCGTTTGATGTATAGAAAGTATATCTAACTTTATTATTTCATTAAAAAAATTCAGATTGAAAACTTAAATCGAAGGAAAAACAATGAAAATAACTAAGCTGTAACACTTTTCGCACACTGATAGAAAGATCATTATAATATTCAAATTATCATTGTAAAATCAAATGAGTGGTAACTATTGCCGCAAAGCGATTCTCTTTAGAAAAAATAACCATTTTCAATTTTAGTGTTTACGGGGACAACGCTGCGAGTCACTGCTAAGTTCTTTGATCACGGTCTAGTTGTTTTGTTAATAGGAATTACTCGTGTTTTGAGACGCCAATCAATACGTAAGTAATATATTTAAAGTTTTATTTACATTTAAACAAAAGATTTACACCTGTTTTAGTTTAGTTGTAAACATAATGAGGGGTAGGACTGCAATCAGGCTTATACAAAATTCAATGGAAAAGACGTAAACAAGGTATGGGTTAGCCTGACCGGACGAAACAAAACAGCCAACGTTTCGGCAAAAGATGGTTTCACCTGCGCTAGCCGCAATGTTGTCTACACCATTGTGTGTAAGCGCTGTCCTTTGAAATACATAGGAGAGACGGGACGATCTTTGTCGTGCCGAATGTCTGAACATATTAGGGCGATTACACAAGATAAACAGTGTCCCGTCTCCCGTCACTTCAATGGACGCGACCATATGGGTGTCAAGGACCTGGCAGTCACTGCTATTGTCTCGTGCACAAACACACCCACGAGAGTCCAGATTGAAAACAGATTAATAGAGAGTCACGGTACAATAGCGCCACATGGAATGAATATGGTCTTTTCTTTGTCCACCTAGGCAGTTGCCCCGCCCCCTCTCTGCTTTCCTACATAAAATCGCTCTGTCATCTCTCAGTTTCACTTTTTCTTTGGATACTTCGGATTCCACCGCAGCTAAGTTCCTTCATTTTTCATTTTTTTTAAAATTTTCGTTTTGTTTGTGTCTTGTATGTTCGTTGATAAAGGCTCTTTGCCGAAACGTTCGCTGTTTTGTTTCGTCCGGTCAGGCTAACCCATACCTTGTTTACGTCTTTTCCATTGAATTTAGTTTAGTTGATTTAGTTAATAAAAAGATATTATTATCTTAAGCAACACCGCTGGTCTCATCGCAGTAACATGGCAGTGGCTATTGAGACGCTAGCGTCTTAATAGCCCACAGGCTATTGAGACGCAAACAAAATAATAAGCCAATGAAAATTAAGTAGTCGTCCTTGACTGACATCACGCACCAAGTGGGGTAAGGGTGGGTGTCATGCATTTGTGACGGTGTGTGAGAGAGTGTTAAATATGATGTCACATGTAAATTAGCAACTTAACATAAAGCATGTACAAAAATGTTCGATAGCTTGCTATTTCTTTTTTTAAAAAAACAAATTACGCAAACTATTTGGGTAAGAAGACATAAATTTAAGCTTTATTTATAAACTAATTCTAATAAAAGTAGACGTTTCGGCTAATGCCTTCATCAGTACAATAACATATATAATTACTTACATAAATCTTAAAACATATAATAAGATAAAAAAATGGAAAAGGAAAAACAAGAACAAAGAAGGACACAGAATATAGGAAAAGGGAAGAAGTTAAAGTATCTAAAGTAACAGTGAAAGCCACAATGGGAAAACGATTTTGCGTATGGATGCGTACGGAGGAAGGGGGGGGGTGTCTCCACTGAATGGGTACTTACGCACAACAAATATAATTTGCATAATACCAAGTCTAGTAACGTAAACCGCGCAGACTCTAACGGCATTTGTAACTGACTGACTGAGTCAAGACTGATATGCAATAATGTTTTATAAATTATATTTAAATGCAAACGAAATTCTGAATTTTTAAACTCAGACCAAACAGAAACGTTCACACTTTGCTAAAATATATCCGTATGATATATATTTCCATTTCTTGAAATTAGTAGATGTTTCTCTTTCGCCCAGTGTTTCAGCCGTTAAATTATATAAACATAACGGGATTGCGATTTCATTGCTTATATCTTTATATTTTATAAGTTTTTTCGCCGTCCATGAATGACGCCATGCGATTTTTACCCCCC
>MUZC01001677.1:38128-48915 GCA_002072015.1 Radix auricularia
TAGACCCCCCCTCTCCACAATATGACGACACAAAGCTCTGAAAATTTAAAAAAAAAATTAATTAAAATTAAAAAAAAAAAATTACCACGTTTTAATTAACGTTTTTTGTCATAGAAATATGTAATATGTATTTAGTTCAAGTCTTCACTCTAAGACAAATATCGTTAACACGCGTGAAGCCATTGAAAATGTAACTAAATAAATTGTGAGCAATCAAGTGGAACTTTTATTTCAAGTAGCACATTTTGATTTCTTAAAAGTCGCCACACCCCCTTGTCTTAATTCCTCACTAATGCGTTACCCTACTCCACCCCCACCCACAAGCGCGTGACGTCATGCATGGACGGCCCCTTCATGCATTGTTGAAGACAATAAAATTAGAACTTTCTATTACTTCTATTGTATTTTTACAAAACACGCTGTTACATTTAAATATGTATTTACTGTAAGGCAATAGAATATTTTTTGTAGAAATTTTATTTAAAGTTGCTCATTTACATGTGACATCATATCTAACACACTTTCACACATCGTCACGAAGGCATGACTCCCTCCCTTACCCCACTTGGCGCTAGTTATCGGTCAAGGACGACCCCTAAATAGGCCAACCTTAAATACTTAATTTTCATTGGCTTATTTTGTTTGCGTCTCAATAGCCTGTGGGCTATTAAGACGCTAGCGTCTCGATAGCCTGTGGGCTATTAAGACGTTAGCGTCTCAATAGCCACTGCCCGGTAACATTATAAAATTGGACGAGTCTGGCACATAGGGTATGATTAGAATTGGATGTATTTAATTTAGGACAGTCTATCGATAAAAAAAACATGGATAATCTTAGAAATAACTGTATAATACATACTCAAATGATGTTACATTTTATAATTTTTTTACAAAATACGGCTGTAATAATTATTTACAATAATACAGGTTTCTGCATAAATTGTGAATCGATTTCAAAATGGATTCCCGATAGCCTGTGACAACGGAGTATGTTGGAACTGGCATTGCTGGCATTCTTTTCGGGGGATGTTAGGATTGAATATCAATGAAATCTTTTTTAGAAACAAATATTTATTTCAAAGTTCTATTATGAATTTTTTCATTCATATTAATTACTTAGTATAAATATTTATTAATTATTAATATTATTATACTTGATAATATTTAGATGTCTTTGCTCTGCACTGTGAATGTGAATATTGTGCATAGCAAATAAGTAGGATAACATAGAATCGCCCAATTCATTAATTAGTATGATATTTATTAATGAATATCAATAAAACTAATCTGAATCTGAGCTAATGTTCAAAGTTAAATACTCTGATTAAAAATATACTATTTGTATTTAGTAGATAGTTGGCCTATTATAGTCTTGGTTTAAGTATAGTGCAAATATATTAATAAATCAATAAATAGTTAATTGGTTTATAATTCCAAATTAATTCCTATACTTCATCTAGAGACCATGCCATGAATAACAACAACATCACAGAAATAGAAAGTGATGACTATGCTACTTTGCACTGATTGAAATGGTAACCAAGATGTAGTACCAGTAGCTGGAATGAACTCTTCATTGATTATCATAAGAAAGCTAATATGTAAGTATTGTAAATTGTAAGTATGGTTTTAAGTTCAATAATAAATCTTTTAATGTTAAAGTATTGACTTCAAACACTTCGTTACCAAAGATTACACATACTTCTAATTTTGATGGTATATTAATAAAATGTTTTTAATAGTATATTCCTTATTCCTCAGCGGGGGAATTTCTTGATGGCCCGTGTGCATCATTTCTGGATAAAGGAAAAGGGAGAAGGCCACAGCTTCCACCAGTTCCTAGATCATACAGTTTAATTTTCATGTTACACTTCATCAAGGTCCAGGGTAACAAGAACAACAAGAATGTTGCAAACTGTTTCCAGAAAGTCACTACCGGCCTGATTGTTTTGTCAGGAAAATGGAACATGTGGTTTCTAGTATTTTGACACTCTCTGGGACTGATTCTTTGATGGATTATTTAGCAATGACATTGAACCTGGATTCTTTATCTCCAGCCTTGGATAAGTGCGGTATTACTTTAGCTAATGTATGTACACCACTTTATTTTGATAAAACAATCTGTAGTGAAGTTAATGTGACTAATAAAGACTTATAAAACATTTCTTAAAATAAAAGTGGGGAAGAAAAGTGATGACTTACAGTTACAGAAATTTCTTTGTACTAATTTAATCTTAAGTGAGGTAAAGACAAACAAACTGAAAGGTATGGTGAAGTTCAAAATATTGCACTTGCACATTGAAAAAAGGAAAATAAAATGAAATTTTAATCAGTTTTTTAAACAATAATTTGTAAGTTCTGTACTTGTACTAGTTAAAAAGAATTGTATGAATTTAAGGGGCTAAACTGTTTCTTTTTGCAATTCATTCGCAGAAGTTGAAAATTAACCTTATCATGATGTTTGATGTGTAGATTTTTAAGACGAGGAGACATTTATTGTTAAATTTTTTGTATCATTTAATGCAACTATAAAATATTTTTAGCGCATTTTCGAGAAGTCGAATGTGCTATTGCACCCGTTTTGTCCGTCCGTCTGTCATCACCCTTGATCACAGCATCCATAAGTCCTAGACCCATGATGTATATATGTTTTTTGTATGTCCTGACCTGCCATTTGTGCATCAACACTCAGTTACTTGACCCGTTAAAAAATTATGTTAAAACTACCAAAAAACATTGCGAATCGAGAGATAACACTGGCGCAGTTAACGGCCGCCATTGCCGAAAGTCTTAATAATTATCAAAAGTATTAGTTTTTTTTTTGTTGACGTCATTAGAATATGTGTAAAAGTTTAGAGAGTTTTACGTCATCATTTGTGGTGACTTCAATCAAGATCTTAGCGGCCCAGGGGCAGAAATTGAAAACTTTTTCGAAACAAGCTTCAACATTCAACTACTTTCACCAAGATCCACGATCCATAAAACAACAATTGACGGAGTATTTGGGCAATTAGCTGATTACAATTTAGAATGTTTCATTTATGAGTCCTATTTCAGTGACCACAAACCACTTGTAGTTAGATTAAAGAGAAAATAAAAAATTTTAAAATGTAAAGAAATGACTTTTAAATAATTTTTTTTCAGGTATATTACACAAGAAAATTCATAAAAATATGTCTAAAATCTAAACACAATTACTGATAACTACATAATGCTGATATCTAAGATAAGTACTGATACATTATACGAAAATGCGCTAACACGTCCTGAGTTCCAAAAGGGACCAGGCTTGACATGATTTTTTTATGTTGTTTAGCATTGATATTTCTGACATTTCACTTTTTAATAAGTAGATATATCTGAGAACACTTTAAAATGCTTTTGATCCTATTGTATTATGCAAAGCATTTTTAATTATTTTTTTTTAAAACTTAATTATTTAAAAACTAGATTGTGCCAGGCGCCGTGGCGCCTGCGGCGCCCCCGTATTTTGGGCGCCTACGGCGCCAACCTTTTTTTTAAAGACCAACTAACTTGTCCTTTTTTGATAAATACGAATTATTAAATTTTATGAAAAGTACGCAAAGTATTTATTTAATAATAATAATAGGGGTTGTATTTTGCGCACCGATGCACATCAAACAATGACGTCATCATATTAAATATTTTAAAAGCGCTCATCAAAACACGATTTTTCAAATAAACTAACTGCTGTAGACTGTCGTACATCGCTCCATTGTAGCGTTACGTTACAAACATACATACATACAGAACCACACCACTGGGTGTTTATATTATAGATAATGTGGGGCCAGTATATTTGAAATTAATTTATTTCATGTAAATACACTTTAATGCTATTGATTCATAATGCTTACTGTGCTGATCAACACTATCTTTAGTTTGATGTATGGTATGTTGAGTTATGTCAATTGCATAATTTTTTTATGAATTTTTAAATTTTAGCATTTTCAATTATCACGTGTTAGTACTTAGTGTTAGTACTTATGAGGGTACTAGTTTTAAGGATTTTATCAATTAAAGTGATTTAACTGTTTCTATCTTGAAATTCATTCACATAAATTTTTAGACTTATTAAAAATACCTTAATTTGATGTTAGATGTTGGATATATTGATTTTAGTGACGAGGTGACATATTTTTATTTTTACATTTGTGTATCATTTCATGCCACTTTTTAAAAGCTATTTTAATGGGGGTTAAGCATTAATAAGATTTCTCTCATTTCATTTTTTAAAAATTAGATTCATCTGAGAACATTTTGAAATTCCTTCGGCTCAATAGTGTTTTGCCAAGCATTTTTTAATAATTTTTTTAAAAACTTCAATTTTTAAAAATTTAATGGGGTGGGTATCTTTGAACTTATTTTAATGGATGTAAATGTACTTCAATGCTATTGATTCACATTACTCATTGTTCCTGTTAAAATTAACTTTAATTTGATGTATGGTATGTTTATTTATGTCAGTTGCATAAATTTATATGAATTTTTAAAACTGCATTTTACACTTTTCCGGTCGGAAAATAAAAATGAAAAAAATTGATGTTTTCAATTTTTAAATATTTTTTTACTTTTGAATGAATCAATGTAGAGGCTTCAAAAAAGTTGGGCTTATTAATTATAAACTTTGTTGCAACTTTACCAATTTCTAGACATCTCAGTAAATTATGTTAGAAAATACCAGTCTTTGAAAATGACATTTTTTGAAAAGTGAAAAAATGTCGATTTTGGCCTTTTTTCTCAAAAAATTTGAAAATAGCATAACTTTTTTGTTTAAGATAACTCGGTAATTTTTTTCCCAATGTCTGAGAATAAAAAGTACTACAAAATGAAATACACCAAAATTATAAAATCCTAAAAAATCTAATCAGTTTGGACTACCTAATAAGAGGACAAGTTCAATAGTTCGTTAAAGTTAGATAGGTTTTTTCATTAATTAAAAAAAACCAACGCCTCGCCCCGTCCGTTGTGACGTCATGTTTACCTCTCTTGTGTGTGATTCCGACCAACTCGCATATTAAAATTAATAATATAATAAAATTATAAAGCTACGGACCATGGAGTAAACTATGATAGAATGGAATTTATTTTTTAAAAAACATTATTTTTCGATCGTCAACTAGCCAGAATAATTGAATTTTGTGACGCACATGTTCCCCCTCCTCGTTTTTTTCTTGGCGTACTATTACTACTATTAATGTGGTAATCAAATGCCTTTGACTAGCAGGAAAACTGTCATTAAAAGACCGAACTCGAATTTGTGGGCCGATTAATCGCCCGGTATCTTTGCTACGTCTTTCCAGTGGCGTCGCTAGGGGATGCGGTGGGGGTGGGCCGCCACGGGTGACACCATCAGGGGGGTGACACCAGACAGTAAAATTCTATATATTCCCGTTATTTGGCACTGGAAAACTCGGAGGAGTTCTATGGGTTAAATCATGACGGGGTGACACCAGGAGCTACCGCCCCGGGTGACACCAACCCTAGTGACGCCTCTGCGTCTTTCAAATACCTCTCGTAATATAGGTACATGTACTTCATTAAGCAGCGTGCGCTGATAAGTTTTTGAATGCCTGAACTGAAACAGACTATAAACCGGTGATCAGAAAATGCGGATAGGTTACGGGGTCATATGCTCTTATAGCTTTCTTTGTCTTTATAAGAAACAGACTATAATTAATATAAATAGAAACAGCCTCAGCCTTGACCGTTGTTGACATCTAACGCGCAATGTGTTAGCTATCGTACAGTCACCGCGACAAAGCAAGAGGGAGAGGCGCGTTAGCGCTTGTGTTGTTTTTTTTTTCACTACGTTATCGCTAGGTTTGTTGTTTTCTTTTGGGTTAGGTGGTCCTACGGTCATGAATAAAGATGACCGGCCGCTTAGTGAAGTACATGTACCTATATTACGAGAGGTATTTGAAAGACGTAGACGTAACAAAGATATCGGGCGATTAATCCGCTGGATCTTTGTATCGCCTTAACTCACCGTGACAAAGGGAGAGGCGCGTTACCGCTTGTGTTGTTTTTTTTCACTAGTTTTTTTCACTGCGTTATCGCTAGTTTTTGTTTGTTGTTGTTGTTTTCTTTTGGGTTACACGGTCCTACGGTCCTGAAAAAAGATGAACGGTCCTAGTCTGTGGACCGGTTAACAAACTTAAAAAGAATGGTTCTCCCATCTTAACAAAATAAATTTGCTTCAACCTGAAAATGTATTTAATTTATTAACAAAAAAATATGTAGAAGGCTTAGCCAATTATTTTTTTAGCAATCTAGAATTTTCCTTTCCTTAGAAATAAAATTGGGTTAAAATTACACAGATAAAACCAAAACTATGCTAACTTCAAAACAAAACTTTTTTAAAAAAAAAGTAGAACTATATGATTTTTTAAAAATGTATTTATTTTAAAAATATGCTCTGTTGTTAAGCAATATTCATTTACATTCCTGATATATGTCTTCCCCTAAAGTGCCTATGGCAATTGGTTCCCCGGAGCTAAGCCACTGATTCCACAAGCCATGACAAAGATTATGAAGGCCAATCTGGCTTTGTATGTATTGAGAGAACGAATCCGAAAAGGTCTGCAGCTATATTCTTCTGAACCCACTGAGCCATACCTCAGCTCTCAAAACTATGGAGAACTTTTCTCCAATCAGATCATCTGGTTTGTTGATGATACCAATGTGTACAGGGTAACTATTCACAAGGTGAATTTACTTTTAAACTTGATAGCATATTAAGAGCTATTTAGATAGACCCTCATCTCATTTTCATTCCTGTTAAATCTAAATATTTAAAAATTAGGCTCAGAAAAATACATTAAAATATAGTGTCCTGTATTTTTATTACTATTTCTCCACAGACCTTTGAAGGTAACTTAACCACAAAACCAATCAATGGGGCCATCTTCATTTTCAACCCTCGAAGTGGTCAGCTTTTCCTGAAGATCATTCACACATCTGTGTGGGCTGGTCAGAAGCGTCTAGGTCAGCTTGCCAAGTGGAAGATAAGTTCTTTACCTTTTGAAGAACAACCCAAGCAGATCATAGTCACCAGGAAGGGTATGCTGGATCCTCTTGAGGTGAGGATAGATCATATATTTTTATTTTATTATTTATATTGTATTGCACTACAACTCTCAAATGACTACTAAGGTCACTCTAAAAGTCCGATATAAGTTAAACTATGTCGATTCCAGAATTTTGTTATATTCTTTCATAAATTTTACATATTTCTAACAGGTTCACTTGCTGGATTTCCCCAACATTGTGATCAAGGGCAGTGAGTTGCAGCTCCCATTTCAAGCTTGTCTTAAAGTGGAGAAATTTGGTGATCTCATTCTCAAGGCCACTGAACCTCAGATGGTTTTGTTCAACTTGTATGATGACTGGCTCAAAACCATTTCATCATACACTGTAAGTCTACTTTATGGTATTTTCCTATCAGGAATTTGAAATAACATAGTCGTTTCTTTATTTAAAATGCACTACTTATTTTTTTCAAAAAGAAAGACAAGAAATATATTTTAAGTTAGAATTTTTTGTTGTGTCCTTGAAAAAAAAATACAATGGCAATACAATGAACTTTATTTTAACTTTAACATTAATATTGTAATGAGAAAAATGAAATTGTTTTTGATACAGGCCTTTTCACGTTTGATCCTGATCCTCCGAGCCCTACACGTCAACAATGACAAAACAAAGATCCTTCTTAAGCCAGATAAAACCACCATAACTGAAGCTCACCATATCTGGCCAACCTTGTCAGATGAAGAGTGGATGAAAATTGAAGTACAGCTCAAAGATCTCATTCTAGCTGAATATGGCAAGAAGAACAAGTAATAACTGATTTATACTAGAAGTTTGATAGTAAATAATTTCTGGCACAGTAAAGAATAATTTTATACCATGAGTCTATGTAATATTTTCAGTTACTTTGTTAAAAGTTAGTTTATCTTTAAGACTTGTGTGTTGTACTAAACTAAGTTCACATTAACAACTGACATCTTTTATTCTGACCTCTAGCGTAAATGTAAGTTCTCTAACTCAGTCTGAAACTCGAGACATAATACTTGGTATGGAGATCTCCGCCCCCAGTGCCCAGAGACAGCAGATTGCTGAGATTGAAAAGCAGACCAAAGAGCAATCCCAGATGACTGCCACCACAACCAGGACTGTCAACAAACATGGTGACGAAATCATCACCACCACCACATCAAATCATGAGACAGCCACATTCTCTTCAAAGACAGAGTGGCGTGTCAGAGCCATATCTGCCACTAATTTGCACCTGCGTACCAACCATATCTATGTCAGTTCTGATGATATCAAAGAGACTGGATATACATACATCTTACCCAAGAATGTTCTGAAAAAGTTTATTATCATTTCTGACCTGCGAGCCCAGGTAAGCTTGATTTAGAAAGAAAGAAAATTTACTATCACTGGTTATAATAAATATATGTTGTGAAATAGATAAAATTTTGATATTAAATACAAAAACAAATATAGTAAAAAATGAATTCTTAATAATATCTTAGTTTTAGTTTAGTTCTTGGCAAATTAAATAGGCATCACTTTTTTTAAAAAAAGTTATATTTAGGGTAAAAAGTGGCCATGTTTGACCTATTTTTAAGTTAGCAATTGAAACTAACAATAATATCTGGGGAAACACCTAATGATATTAACTGGAATATTTTAAGTTCTAAAAGGGATTAGCAAAAATTTTGTGTATTTGCGGCAAAGAGTTCAAAGGAATATTAATGTTCCGATTAAGTGATTAAATACAATTTGATTCAAAATATATTGCCTTACAAGTAGACACTTTGATTGCAATGTAAAAATTACAAATTATTTTAAGGAAATGAACCCTAAGCCTGACTTATTATTTCAAAACCTGTTCTTTTTCCTTATTAGAAAATGGAACCTCTTGGATGGATCCACACTCAGCCCAATGAGTTACCACAGCTTGCACCTCAAGACATTACAACACATGCTAAAGTCATGGCTGACAATACATCTTGGGATGGGGAAAAAACAGTTGTTATTACTTGCAGGTCAATACTGCTATAAAAGACGACAACTTCACTCTCTGAGGCTGGCTTATTAGCATACTTATTTTCTAAATTTTAAAAATCTTTTGTCTTCCCTTTTATCCTGTGTTAAATATGGTCAAGACTTTTTGGATATCCAGATGTGAAATTCATTTGAAAACTATAAGTGTAAGAACATGTTAAAAGTATTCTTTTGATTTTGTTTCTCAGCTTCACTTCAGGCTCCTGTTCTCTGACGGCATACAAGTTGACTCCCAGTGGTTATGAATGGGGTAGGCAGAATAAGGACACTGGCAACAACCCAAAGGGTTATCTTCCCTCTCACTATGAATGAGTTCAGATGTTACTGTCTGACAGGTTCCTTGGATTCTTCATGGTGCCATCCCAAAATTCATGGAATTACAATTTTATTTCTTTTTGTGAACAAAATTAAATAAAATTAGTAGGGCTGCAGAAATTACCGATTAATTTCTCGATTAATCGGTAAATGTTTTTTATCGATTAAAATTATTTTAATAGATAAAATGGTGATTAAGATTTTAAAAATTGTTTTTTCCGATTTATTAATAAATAATTAATTATTCATAATTATTATTTTTTAAGTACAAACTGCTACATTTAAAAAGACAATCTCTAAAAGTGTAAACTTAAAAATAACCTTTTTTATAAGGACAATGATATGAAAAACCAACATTGTTTTAAATTAACAATAACAAAATTGGGATAAAAAGATGATCTTTATGTTTTTGTTAATAATCATCAAACAATTTTTATATAGCTGTATTACTTGTATATTTTAAAATTAATTTGAAATTTTCATTTAAGTGCCTAAACTTTATTGCGTTTTTTAACACATTATTATTGCTAAATATGTTTTAAAAATAACTCAATAAAAAAAAAATTTCCATTACCTCTTTTTATTAGTTCTCTTGAAATTTTCAGTTTAGTGACGTCATACATCTTTAATTTTAGCTTAACAAAATTATCGATTAATTAATCGGTAATTTCTCAAAAGTTAACTATTAAATTTAATTTAATCGATAACAGCCCTAAAAATTCGTATTGACAACTTGTGTTGGCATAGGGGAACTTATGCAGATAAAGATTTTAAGAGTTTAACTTTATTTTAAATCTGGAAACCTCATGGAATTACAATTTTATGGGTGAGTTAAACAGAAAAATTAAGTTAACAATTTCATTTCTTTTTGTGAAAAAATTAAATAAAATTAGTATTAACAGCTTGTGTTGGCATAAGGGAACTTATGCAGATAAAGATTTTAAGAGTTTAACTTTATTTTAAATCTGGAAACCTCAATGATTATGTAATCACGGAGAAGGTATGCTTATATTAAATTTTTAATTAGGACATAATATTCAGAACAAAAGACTGTTACTTTTTTTTCTTGACTCCTCTAGGTGTTCGTCATGACCCCAACATGAAGTATGAGCTACGGTTGTCCAATCCAAAAGAGTTCTACCATGAGATTCACAGGCCATCTCATTTCTTGTTCTTCAGTCAGATGGAAGAACATGAGCAGGCTGGAGCAGACAGAGAAGATCTGTATGCTTAATTGTATGCAACAGCTAAGACATTTACATCTCTTTAATAATGAAAGTATGATTTATGCCTTCAATTATATGTGGTTTATAAACATGGTGATGAAAATTTTGAAGGCCATGTTAAAAAATGACGCTGTCTAAATAATTTGAATG
>MUZC01001678.1:0-24412 GCA_002072015.1 Radix auricularia
GAAAATAAGTGTTTCTTTTCAAATTATAAAATAAGAAAGATTTTGAGTAAAATGAGATTGTTATTTTAAAAAATGGCTTTGATAATTATTTGAATGTTTTGAACTGAATAGAATTCTCATTAAAACCTGTATAACATTGTTCATATTTATTATATTACTTGATAAGTTAATAACTTTTGTTTAATTAAAATGAGAATTTTGACATTTCGGGGCAAAGGTATTAAATTCCATTGCAATGGATTTACTGTAATAATTCCCAACACCCTCCCAGTTTCTAGTATTATTTTTACCTACATTTAAAATTAGTAAGGCATGTACCAATTTAAATAAAAATCCAAAATTTGATTATAATTATCATAAGAATTACACAATGTTTAAATTTTGATTTTAATATCATTGACCATATTATGTTTAAAAATTAAAAACATTTTGGCCTCTTAAGTCTATGTAAACTTTTGATAGAATCAAGATATTCGCGTTTGAAAATTTAGATTTTAGTTGCTTATAAAAGTTTAAATCTTGTTATTCTGCACTTCCCACAAAATTGTCTCAAGAAACAGCTTTCATATTTTTTGCCATGATAGATTGATACATTGACTAAATCCCGGTGGCTTTAACTCATTTTGGACACAAATTTGACTTTGAACCTTGTTATTCTGAGGGGGCGATTTATTTAATTTAAATCTGTTTCAAAAAAATGTTTTTTTAAGCTGTTTTTTTTTTTAAGATGTATTCCTTGTTAAACTACACAACAACAAAAGCACACTATAATTTGAGCTCACTTAACTGGATTTTAATGATTAATAACTTTGCCCTGGCAGATAAAATTTCTCGTAGCTTAAGAAAAAAATTTCCATTAAAAACATCTTTAACAAAATTTTAGAATTATTATTATTTTAAATGCAAGCAAATGCAGAATTTTCCCCTAAAAATTGATTTTTTTCATAAATATTTAATTTTTTAAAATTTTACTACATACAAGTTTTAAATTTCTTAATTAAATTATTTAAACGTTTTATTCATATTAAATTTACCATCGTACTTAAATATCATCAGCACTTGTTTAAAAATGTTTTTTTTTCCCTCTTCTTACACAGATCTTTCCACTCTTGCCAGTGTAGTGACAACTCTGGCAACAATGGGCAAAGAGGAGGTAACTCTAGATGATTTGTCTAATCCCCATACCAGTTCTCCCCCCCATAATAACGGAGATGCGCACCGTAGCACACCAGACCCAGCTGCTAGAGCATTTGACAATTTAGCTAAAGCTGTGCAGAGCCCACAGAGCCAGGTGATATGTAGATAAGATATGCACTGATTATATGAAGACTATGCTCTGAGTACACATCAATAGCTTAGTTAAAGGGCCAAAACCATTTTTTAAAAGTCTGTAAACGTCTTGCGATAAGGTACTTTTAAGATGTCATGGAGAAACAACTGGTTTTATGTGTTGAATCATGTGGCTGTGTTTCTTTGTTAGATCTGTATAAGCTATTTAGCTTCAGGTTATTTTTTTCAAAGTGCTTTTTGTGAAATTAATGGTGTTACATGTTGTAAATTTTACCACTTGGGTCCAACGGATGTATTTTCTTTTTATTTAGTGTGGTAAATTCTATACCAATTTGATTGTTGATAATGAGTGCAAACATGAAAATCATATTACACATTGCCTCCCCTGCTTGTTGGTAGTTTCAAATATTTTCATTTGAAAAAAAAAAAAAAGTTTATAGTTTATACTTAGTAAATAGGGGATGGCCAGATATCTGGGTTTCCAGCACCATCTGGATTTGCCAAATACTTATGGTAGATCCAGGTGGGTCAGATGTGGTTATCAATGTAGTTAAGAATTATTTGAAATCAAATTAAATTAATTGAATAAAAGAACAGGTTTTATTAAGGTTGTTAACGGTTGACCGGTCCGGTTATATTCGTAACTTCAATTAGTCGCTATAAGCTTATTACCTGGAGTTAATTTTTTTCTGTTTGTTAAATATGGTAGAACAATCAATTTCAATTTGAGAAAAAATATTAAGAAGTTAAACAGTTACAAGTATAGATATTATTTTACAAAATAAGACTAACATCATATTAAACTTAAATCATCTAAATAAAAGAACATTTTTATTATGGCTCTAGATCACGACTTCTTGTACACCACTACACACTCAGTACAATACTGTTTGCTTGGTACACGCTACACAGTTTGTTGAACTTCATTCAAGTTCGTTCATTCAATTCATTGTAAAATGTTCATCGTTGACAGTGTCACAGACTGTCATTGTAGATAGCAAATACTCTCCATGTGTGGGATAATAAATATTTCAATAAATAGTATTAAATACTAAATAGAAAGTTGTAAAATACACCTCCTTAGCTCTTAAACTTAAATCCAGTGATATCCGGATCCTGCAAATAATAGGGCAAAATCATTTGGATCCAGCAAATAGTAAAAACCATATCCAGCCAACCCCTATAGGTAAAATTAAATTTTAGAGTTGTATAATAGTATAATGTAAGTAAGTTGGATCTATAATAATTATTCGATTACCTTTCACCATAAGATCAATATTATTTTTTAAATCTGTGTATTAAGTATAAATTTGTTGCTTTGATTTTAGGGTGTGGGAGTTCTTGATCAATCTTCATTGTCAGAAGCCAGCTTTGACCAGTCTGGAAATAGTGATGGGGAGAATTCATTACTCGTTGAAAATCAAGGTTTGTTTGAGTGGAGTGGGGGGGTTATTATTAAGATTCTAAAAATTAAGAACGCTGTCATTAGGATCTGTTTAGTGTAAAGCTAAATAACACTATTCTTTAACTTGGCTTTGTCGAAGTGAATAAACATGAGATTTTTTTAGTTTAGCTATCATGTATAAAAACTACATTTCTTTTAAGCTTCATAGGCTTGATTTATAACTATGTTGGTTTATTTCTCAGGTCCTCTGTTATGTGAGGTAAATTTTACATTTACATTGACAACTCCATCCCCCATGCCCACATATCTCAATATCCACTACATTTGTGAAAGTGCTTCACGGCTTCTCTTTCTCTCCATGCATTGGACACGATCTGTCTCAGCTTTCCAGGAACTAAGGTAAAAATTAGTCACATTTGATTCAAATCAATCCTTAAGATCTTTTTTAAAAAATTAACTTTTAATTAACATCTTTTGTGCAATGTGAGCAAATGTACTACCATATGGTTTCATAAGTGATTCAGACCTATCTAAATAAAGCAGCTGATCCATTCTTATGGGATGTGAGAAATTGTTGGTCACTAAAAGCATCCCTGGTTTTTTATACATTGTGAATAGAGATGTCAACAT
Organism: Radix auricularia; assembly: GCA_002072015.1. Classification (NCBI taxonomy): domain Eukaryota; kingdom Metazoa; phylum Mollusca; class Gastropoda; family Lymnaeidae; genus Radix; species Radix auricularia. Next base: position 3,326 of record MUZC01001678.1, read on the forward strand.
TATTTATTATATAATTATACTCCTCTAATAATATATATCTTAAAAATGGTGAATTTATCAGTGCTGATCTTCAAACTGCGCTGGTTCGTTCTTGTTGGAGTGAACTCTTCACTTTAGGACTGGCTCAGTGTTCTGCGACAATGTGCCTGCCAACTATGCTGGCAGCCATTTTAAATCACTTGCAGGCCAGTCTGCAGAGGGGAGGTAAGCTTAAAGTGGATTAATACTAAAATCATTAAGATTTTTTGTTACATTTTACAGAGATATATTAATAATTTTTGGTTTGAAAATTAAAAAAAATATATTTTTCTCTTTTTTTTTTCATTTTATTATCTAGATGAGTGTTAGGATTGTTGGTCTGTTAATAAATGTTTATAGATTTTTTGCAAAAATTAAAAATATTAGCCATAGCTTACCATAAATAACTCTTATTTATTTATTCAGCAGAGATTGCAATCTAGCCACACAAATATGCATGACATTTCATGTGATTTCTTAAATCTGATTTGCTTTTACCAGTTCTTCTTGGTTTGTTATTTGTTACAGGATGATATTATATGATATTATGGGGACCGTGGTGGTCGAGTGGCAAGCGCACTTGACTGGCGCTCCGATGGTCACGAGTTCGAATCCATGGGAAGCCAGGGACTTGTTCCCGGGGCCTAGGGCGTCCCAGAGTTCCACCCAGCTCACATGGGTGAAAAGCGGTGCGGGTAATGGGTGGAACCCTTAGCCGTGGCATGTGAACGCTGCATCACTTGCCAAAAAACAACTGCTGCCTTGCAGATGGTCTTGGCTGACCAAAGGCTATGGAAGCAAATACAGCAGGCTGAAGTCGGAGACCACGGGCCAATTGGCGCAAAACTCAATATTCAATATTGAGAACGAAGAAGAAGAAATATTATATTATATAGATATGTGTGTGTATTAATTTGTTTAAAAAAACATCTCTCTATAAAAGGTGGTTGCAGATGGTGCCATCTTTTGCATCATTAGAATTGTGCTATGTCAACCAAATAATGGTTAAGGGTGATGCTGATCTTCTATTGAGCGCCTCCCCAGCCCACGGATAGGGGGAAGCTCACCAGATGTGGAGGGCACCGCAAAAATAAATGTTTGGGTCAACATCAGCTCTACTGCCTTGTAGGATGTAGAGGGATCAACAAAGGCAAGGGGCACAACCCGAACATAGCTACCCGCTGAGCTTTTAGGGGGCAACCCCCCATGTGGCTGTGCACAAGGCCAATAACCCCGCCATTTAAAACAAAAATGGAATTAGTGAAGCAAGATGGGCTGGATGGGGACAGAAGAGATAAATCTCTGGAGACATGGTGATATTTTCGGGACTTGAAGTAGATGATGCTATCGAAGGCAGCACAAGGAGCACTCATTGGATGGGAGGCCCATGGACCTTTTAGCAACCTCTCAGACAAAGAAACGTAGCATCAATCTAAGATGTCATCCAATGCTACACACCAACTAATGAAAGCAATGAAAGAGACAAAGAAGAATTCTACAATAGAGTGATGACCATAGTCCAGGGTCGCCCACGGAGGAACATCGTCATCCTCATGGGAGACTTCAATGCCAAGATCGGCAATAGCAACACAGGGTATGAAGAGTTTATGGGACAACAAGGGATAAGCGAGATGAACCACAACAGTGAGAAGTTTGCAGACCTATGTGCCACAGCAGACCTAGTCATAGGGGGAGTATTTTCCAGCACAAGAGAATACATAAAGCTACATGGGTCTCACCGGACATGAGAACGATGAACCAAATAGACCATGCATTTGTTAAAAATTCAGGCGATCGCTCTGAGACGTACGTTTTAAGAGGGAAACTGATGTTGCCTCAGATCAGCATCTTCTTGTGGCCAGGATAAAGTTAAAGCTAAAGAGACATTATACCGAGCAACCAACATGTAGGTCTCGGTCTAATACCTCCCTACTGAAGGACCAAGCCAAAAAAGGAAGAATTCAAGATATCACTATCCAGTAAGTTCCAAGCCTTACATGAAATACTCAAAGACCAGACTACCGAAGGAAATTGGCAAAGGGTTGAAGAAACAGTCCAGTCAACATGCCAGGAAGTGCTAGAAAACTGGAGAATGGATAACAGCAGGTACACTGAGTAAAATAGAAGAAAGAAAACAGAAATAAATAACAGCCTCACATGAGCGCAGAAATACAAGTCCTAGAAAGAGTATGCAGAGGCAAATAAAGAAGTTAAGAGAAGCATCAAGAGGGACAAGAAAGAATTTCTTGATAAACTTGCTGAAGATGCAGCTTACCAGGGGAACACGAGGGAACTGTTTGATACGATTAAAATACTGTCTGGGAAATTTAGCAAGGTAGAGAGACTAGTGAAGGATGAAATGGGAAACAACATAGAAAATGATGTGCAGCAGAGAGGGAGATGGAAGGAGTACTTTAAAGAGCTCTTAAACAGGCCAGAACCAAAGAATCCACCAGATATCCAAGAATCCACCAGATATCCAACCAGCTGATAATGACCTGCTAATTGACTGTAATAGTCCCACCAAAAAAGAAATTAGCAGTCCCATTAAACAACTCAAAAATGGAAAGGCTGCAGGACCTGATGACATCCCAGCAGAGGCACAGAAGGTGGACTTGGAAACCAGGGTGGAAATACTACACCCTCAGTTTATGAAGAGGAGCAAGTACCTTCCGATTGGAAAGAGGGATACCTTATCAAGATCCCAAAGAAGGGGGATTTAAGCTCGTGCTTGAACTACAGAGCGATCACCCTGCTGTCCATCCCAGGAAAAGTTTTCAACCGTGTACTGCTTAACAGAATGAAAAACACTGTAGACCCTCTACTGCGGGACCAACAAGCTGGTTTTCACACCAACAGATCCTTCACTGATCAAATAGCTACACTGCGCATCATTCTAGAGCAGTCACTAGAGTGGAACTCACCACTCGATGTCAACTTTGTTGACTACGAAAAAGCCTTCAAAATGTTCTGGTAACTTTGGCAGCGGACTAAACAGAAGCCCATTGAGGAAGAAATTCTCAAAAGCGTTGTAGGTGGATTGGTCATACTCTAAGAAAACCTGCTTCTAATACAACAAGGCAAGCCCTGAAATGGAACCCACAGGTTAAGCGGGACAGAGGCCATCCAAGAAAAACTTGGCGTCGAGAATTGGAGGCAGACATCAAGAGAATTGCAGATGAATGGAAGATCCTGGTGAAAATGGCCCAGGATATAGATGCCTGGAGGTCTCTTGTGGATGAGAAGGCTCAACAACAAACCTAAAAATCAGTAAAACATATTTTTACAGAAAGCTTGTTTTACACTCAATCATTTAATCCAATCAAGAAAATGTTCTTGAATCAAAATCTTCCCTTCAAGACAGATTCAGGGAAGTAGAAAATTGCTGTTAATGAAGGGATGGAGTGTTGGAAAAGATTTGTGTAGACTCTTTCATTCATTTGAAAAGTTTTTTTCAAGTTGTACAGGCTGTTGAGTGTATGCAATTTCTAATCTATTTTTATTTATTTTTTCAATAAGCAGATCACAGCAATCAGGATAAGGTGAAAAGTGTCATAGAACATATCATTAGATTGCAAGATTAGGTCACACACACCCAAAGTCTTAATATCTCAGCTCCTGAGTTTGCATATCTTAAAACATTGGTGCTTTTTGCTCCAGGTATAATTAGACTTTTAAAGTTTCAATATATTTTATTTATACTCAACATTTTTTATTATATTTCTTGCAACTCATCCTTTAAAAAGAAATGTTTTTATAATTACTGTTTAATATGAGAATATTTAAATAAAATATGTTGCTAAAAGTCTACATTTTAATATCACCTTAATCATCCCTAAATCATCATTTAAGGGTCTATGGTAAATGTAGTGTTTTAGAAAAAATAATTCAGAGTTAATCTAATCTTATAAGGTTGTTTGGCTCAATTTAAAATAATTCTGGAACTATTAAACTTGGCTGAAATTTACTTTAACTTTTCAGTTATCATCTGCAAAAAGATTTTTGAATCAGCTTGTGTTATAATTTTCTATATTTTTCTTCAGACAATCCAAATGTCAGAGACAAAAGGTTGATAACCCGCCTGCAGGAGAAAGCCCGTCGGGAACTGCTTCAATCCTGCTCATCTCCTGGCAGCTCGGAGCGTGTTTCACAGCTGCTGCTACGTCTTATCCCACTCAAAACTTTTGTCCCCGCCATTATGGAGGAGCTTTTTTTCTCAGCTCTGACAGGTTCTGTCCAGATTGATAATATTATTCCCTACATCCTGCGCATGGAAACTGCAGAATACAATCTTCAGATGACTGGCCAGACCGGTGCTGCGGCCGTGGCTGGAATCACTGGTGGGATCGGTGTCCCTGCCTTACATGACCCAAACGCTCCAAATCAACCCCCTAGCGTCCCTATTCTACTTGAGTCAAGCCAGAATCAGGCGTCACTTGGCTCATCTGGTGATGGGGGGAAATAACTCCAGGGGGAGTGGTGATCCCTCTTCCAACTCGACGCACAATAGCGGTCTTGGAATAAGGTCCTCTTTAATATCTGACGCTGGTCAGGTTTTGACTCTTTACACGGACTCGGGTAACACATCATCATCACAAAACTCCCAATCAGCAACGTGAGAAAATTTCTGGACTCATGTTAACGAACTGGAATTTCATCCCAAGGAAGCCAATAACGGACAAGTGGAATACACATTATGTAAAATATCAAATGTATTTGTTTCTGCTAGCACACTGGCATACCCTCCTCTGTTAATAGCATATTGCCTACACCTGTACTGTGTATTGATATTTGTTGATGCTATGGTAGCGGAAGATTATGAGAGGATGGAGAACCATATTTGAATCCATTTATGTGTTGCATCTGCTTGTGTTATTCTTAAACCTTTTGTGATCCTGACAGTGACTCTTGCACATATTCGACTTGGGTAGATGTTTATCTCCTTAGGTGATAGAGTTAAGGCAGTCAACTCATACCAAATGTGCCATTCTGGAAATATCCTGCAGGATTTTTGTCCTGTGCAGAAAGTAAAAATGTTATTTTTTTACAAATAGCTCATTTTTAGATTTCTTTGACTTGTAAAGGGGTTTATTGCTGTGAAAATGTATGGATGACTCATGATATTGATTGCTTTAACATCACTTGCAAGTTGCCTAAGCCAGTAGAGACAGTTAATGAACAATTTCTGACCAGGGTTAAGAAATAAGTACAGAGTGTAGAAATGTTGACAAATTCTTTACTTTGCCTTTTACCAGCTTTTACTGACAATTGTAAGATACATTTGACACACCTAAATGATCACATGAGCCTCAAGATGACCTTTTGAGCTCACCTGTGTCCTTGATCTCACCTTAATTTGGGACACCTATCCATCATGACAAGCCACATTGTGTAATTATTCATACTTGCACTATCTGTGCAGAATTTCAAATTGTTTTTTTTTAATCTACGATTTTTTTCCGCCACTGTTAGCTTCATTTATTCTACACCACCTCATTGAATCCTTACTTGTGCCCCATTTATTATTCAACTTAATATTTTAAAATATTTTTCTACACACTGGGTTATGATTGATATAAGTGGTTCTAAAATGTCCCATTTGGCCCAAAAAATTCAACCATTCTATAGGACAAACTAGCCCAACCTTTCTTTAATGCTAAATACTCCTGATTTAAGTTTATGAAAAACTGAAGCACATGAGAGATGTTTATATATGGATTTTCTAGTAAGAATATTTGTTAACCCAATCTAGTTTTCTGATATTTTATGTTTATGTGTAACGTACTGTCATTTGTGTGATTATTGTATTAATTATATGTATGTTATTGTTTCCGTGTACAGCGCTGAGTCTTGTCCCTTGTTGGGGTACAGCGATATATAAATTATAAATTTATTATTATTATTTTATAAACAAATTCTCCAAACCAATTAAGTTGCCTTTAAATTTGATTGGACCTTGAATGCCTCAATTAGAGTCCTCTTGTATCTCATCCATACCTTCTTTTATTTTTTATCCAGCTAGATTTTAATTAAATAAATGTCTAAGCGTTACAATAAAAATTTATCTCCAGTATCGTTTGACTCTTTGTACACAAGACAATAATTTCTGTGGCGGGCTTGCATTTGTAAAAAATGTAATTCTCTTTATTACTTTATTCAATTAATTTGTTTTTTTTATTTCACCCTAACAAAACAAAGTTTTTAGAGACCTAGTCTGCTGATTGTAGTTCCTGATATAATATTGTTCCTGACCCTAGGGTTAATTCATTTTCAGTTGCATTTTGATATTTTATTCAAGGCCTTCTTGATGTCTATACATCACCATTTTTAGAAACAATCTAGTTACTAAAGTTACTTAGAATAGATAGGTGTAAAATTAAAATGCATCAAGGAACAATCATATCTTTATATGTGTGTTGTTTTTATTTTAAGCACATTGGCTATTTTCTCAAACAAATTTTAAATATGTAGCATTCTAATCCTATGTTAACAGTTGTAATTTAATGTGCCAGGAGGATGTTTTTTTATTTTCTATTTCATTAAAAAATAAAGGGAGAGGGGGGGGAGGTGCAGGAGTCATCACCATCGTCCCTTTAGGACGCAAGGATGCTATATATCATTTATAAAGTAGTTTGGTTTAAAATAACATTGTTAACCAAATGTATCTGAAAAAAACTTATCTACTTTTAAGAACTAGATAAACTAGTTATGCTTTGCCATGCTCATTTGAAAATTTTAATTGTGTGTATATATGTGCAATATCTCTCATACTGGTACAGTTATTATATGATAGGAATTAAAGAAACAAGTAAATAGTATCTTTATCAACTTGAAAATTCTTTTTAAAAAAATAAAATGCTCACACTAACCATCTTGACTTGCTTGCAAATTAATTTTTTTTTGTTTAAAATCAAGACTTAGTGAAGTTCTTCTATTTATGGACATTACTAAGAAATGTTATAAATTAATTTCTGGTAATACTAATCTTAGTACAAATCTAGTAGGCTTCCAATCATTACACTGGTGAATATGCTAAAACTTCGTTTAAAAAATGAAGTTATAGATAGTCATTTTAACACAGTGGCCAGTTTATTTTCATTTTGGGAGTATTTCCATGTCTTAAATAAAAATTAAAAAAGGGGGGGGGGGAAGACAGAGAAAGCCATCCTGCCAAGATAAAAAAAATATAGAAAATAAGAGACAAGGTGTTCCTCCGGAAAACCTAAAATTGAAATGAATCCAACAAAATAATCTTCTTTACAGTATAAAAGCATCATCTGTAAATAACAGATAGGTGTCACAAAGTAGCTTTCATCAACCATTTAACAAACAATATAACTTAAAAACTCCAGTAACGCAACATTAAAGGATTCATATATGTAAAAGGAGATAGAAGAAAGGAAAAATTTGCTCATAGTGAGGCAGAGAAGAGATGTACAAGTAACAGACAACGTAACATTCATGCTATGTATTATCAAGATTTAATCAGTGACCAGGAAAAAATAGAAAGGAAACAATAGTCAATAATAGTCATGGTTTGAGTTATTTTAATTGACAATGCTTGGGACCAATATGTTCAATGACCAGGAAAGTGAATTTCCACATTTCAATAGATACATGTAAATATTTTTTTTAATTAAAAAAAACAGATTTTAAAAAATTAGTGAACATGGGGAAATAAAACAAAGTGAGATTCCTAGAATATTACAACAGCATTTTTCTCGTGTGATATTAAAGCTGTAGCCTGTAACCATTGGATTTCAGCTGCTAATTAAAATCAAGCTCTTAATGTCTCATTATGAATATTAATTCCAGTAGCAGAATACAGACTGTGGAAATGCCTTGCTCATAAAAATATTTAGGATTAAGATAAGGCATTAAAAATGTATTTAAATATTAAATATCTTTTCAGTTACATTATTTTTTTAAAAGCTTAAAAATTGTCACAAAATCAAAATTTAATCCTAAACCCAGTTGTTGTTTTTTAAAATTTGAGGCAGTTTTTTGTCAGTTTTTAAATTTAAATAATCTACTATACTGTTCAAATTATTATTATTTTTTTGTTCAAACAACATAATAAGAAATTATTTCCCATCCCAGGGCATGCAAATCTATAATCTTAGTCAAGTAAATCAAACTTTAACTTTTTGTGTAGTTTAATGAAATAATAAACTCAATAGATCACTGGTTTAATGATTTTTCTTGTGGAAAAAAAAAGGCTTTCTTTTCTTCAAGTAAATGTGTACTATACAATTGTTTTCAATTAGGTTAACTAAAAATAGTTTTTAATGACACAAAACTTGTTCAAATAATTGACTGCCCACGGATACAATTTTTTATATTCCAAAATGTACAATTCAAAACTTATAACATACAGTCATTACTCTGTAAAACAATAAAAAATGAGTGATGCATTACAATAATATAAATTATATTTTTTTAAAAACGTTTTGACCCACCAACCTTGATTTTTCTTCAAATTTCATTTGGCTAGTTAGAATTAGGAGCAGCTGTATTGATACTACGTATACTTCATGTTTCCTATAAATTTTAGAAGGTAAAATTTAAATGATTCCTACATTTTCAAAGTTATGCAAGAGATTAAAACCATTACATAACTATTCAACTTGTATTAATTAAAAAGATGGTTTATACAAATTTATATTCTCACAAGTTGTGTACAAATTATTATGGGATTAAAATCTTTCAAGATGTTTTTTAAATATAAAAACTATTTTTAGTTATGTTCATAGCTGTCAATCATTGTTAACCAATCTCAGATTTACACTTTTCCTAGAAAGTTTTTATACATAATTAGCTGGTTTTAATTTGGAAAATGTACAATTATCGTTGTAGGGCCAGTTAAGAATCTATAGCAAAAAATACCTCTTCAGCTTGTCAACAAATTTCTGGTGTTATTACACACACATATATTTATCCTAAACAGAATGATAAAGAAAAGCTTTGACAACTATACTAATTTTGAAGAGAACTTCATGCCAATGACTTTCATGATGGAGAGAGGCTTTAATTATGTCAACTTTCATTTATTTGTCTTTTTAAAAGGTAGGAATCACATCAACTTTAGTTAACTTTTTAAGAAAGAAACCCACCAACTATTTTTTTTTATAAAGAGAAGATTGATATCAATTTTTATTAGGCAGTCTGCCAGCATTAAGATGTTTTTTATTTCAAGATGATCAAGCAAACCAGGGAAAATTAATAAATTATTCAACTTTCAAAGAAGGGAGGAAAAATTCACTTCGGAGAGAATGATTGAAAGTGCACAAACAGTAAAGAAACACCAGTTATTTAGTAACTATCAAGCAATATATTAAGAGGAGTTATCAAAAAAAATTACAAGGGAATAAATAGTATAAATGCTTTCAATAAAAATTAAACACAGAATACAGACAATACACCCAAAGATATGTTCAGTTTCAAGTCTGTCATTCATTTACAATCATATTTCTCCCCCTGAAATAGAAAAAAATAATTACAAAATAATAATCTTCCCCTTGTTGTGTCAGCATTTTATTTATGTACCCATAATTCTGCATTATTTCCTTTAAATTTTCATTTTATTTTAGTGGGATTTTTTGTGTGAGACAAGTCACAAGTAATAATTAGAAGGAAAAAAACAGCTGTACAAATTTTCTGACTATCACCTATGGATACCTACACAAGGTCTACCTTGAAGTACCTCAAGCACTAGATCAAAATTTATATTAAAATGCTGAATATGGGTTATTACCAGATAAACAGACACATTTCCAGTGTGGTGCTGACTTTATCCTGACAACTACAAAAAAAAAAAAAAAATAACAATGGTGGTAAATATAAAAAGAATTCATCAAAATGTTAACATTAGAGCTTTCAGTCAACAGAATCACTTTGTTGGAAACATATTACAGTTTATGAATTGTTTTTAATAATATGCCTTGTGACAAAACAAATATGTACATATAAATAAAGAAAGCAAAAATAATAATGTATCATGTGTGTGCTGCTTTGACAAATAAATAAGGAATTAAATACAACAGTTTTATTATATATATGTATAGTTATATATAGAGAGAGTGAGAGATATAAACATAATTACAATATACTGCAAATGTCATTTGAGAATGACACATTTACTATACAATGAAATAATATTTGACAAGATTTTATATAACAATTAAAAGTAGAGTATCAATCTTGCACATAAATGAACACAAATCTTAAAAGGCAACCTAGCCTTACCCTTATGAAATAACACTTTTCTTCCCTTGCCCTGACCATGTTAGAACCAATCCCTTCCAAGCCTAGTAGAAGCACATCCTGGAAGCGCTTCTGACAAGCGCCAGTGCTTAGCAAAAGAAATCAATGTGGTACTCTTTAAGCCAGTGGATGACAAACAAAATGGGGTAAAAATGGAAAAATAAAGGGAATGCGGATTCATAGACATAAAATTAATTTTAACTCTTTACGCCCCTAACCCCCAAAGCAAAACTTCAGCTGATCTGTGTAATAATTAAAAATTAAATCCACCTAATAACTTGTGATTACAAGTTGATGGGAAGCTAGTGTCAACTTCTCTCAATTTTATCTACTCTCTTATTTATCAAAAGCCCAAGGACGTCTCTTGAATATGTTTAAGTCAGTGCATGCAGCTTAAATTGTCATCATTTACCGACTTCTCCAAGGGCCCCAAGTCAGACTCCTCTGAATGTATGGGCCCCCAAGTCAGCCTCCTCTGAATGTAAATCCAGCTCATGTATTTAACTCAGATGTATTACTAAACACAAATGATCCAGCTCAATTGATACATTTTCATTTCATATCTATTCACCCCCTCCCTAACTGCCAGAGTGGTGGTTGTCTAAATTTAAAACATTCCACAACGCTATCATTGCTGCCAGCCTATACAAAATTAACACATTAAGTAACCAAGATTATGACTTAATAAAACTAAAATGATTTTGTCAACATATTTTAAAAGCTCTGTAATGTATCTGAGGAGGCTAAAGAGCTTAATAAAAATGTGCACTTTCTGTAAGTCCTTTGGGTTTACAACTATTGGACAACATAGAAATAAATGTATTAAAACTAGACATTTATTAAATGCAATCTTCTTCTGACAATTTTCAGCCACTAACTTTATTTTGTTGAAAATTAGGGCAAATAGGTTACCAGATGAAGACCTGCAAAGGGACGAAACGACTATGTGACATTAAAAAAATCTTTTAGTCTATCTGATAGACGGTAAATTAAAATGTTCTTAATGAGGTTTTATAACAAAAAATAACATCTCTCACCCAATGAAAAATTTAAAGTTAATTAATGATAAATCTGTCTAATTTTGAACTATAAAACTTGAATATCTCAAAATTACAAAAATGTCACATAGCCTTCACTTAAAAGGTCTTCAGATTTATTCTCAGCCATATTCCCCACACCTAAATTTCATGCTTTTAGAATGTATGCCTCTGTTATTGTATGAGATAACCCTTATGATTTTAAAAAAAAATCAAATGAAAACAGAAATGTCTCAAAACATAAAAATTCTGGTTGTAGTTGAAAATATTTTTCTCAAGTAGTGAAAGAAGACTTATACAAGGGCCATGTGGGATTGAAAATCCCAAATCTTGGAACTAGCAAACTGCAAAAATCAGTCAGAGGAATCCTAACAAAAATTTGCTATCCCACCTTTGTCAAATTCTATTCAAATAATCTCACATTTGAGATGCCTTGAAAAGAATGAAAATTAAAATCGTAGCAATGCCAAATAGAAAAATTGTGTGAGATCTTTAATTAAGCTACGATAATAATTAAAAGAAATGTTTTATCAATTTTTTAAATACATTTTGAAAAGATGCGTTTTAAGTGCAGTCTTATAGGACTTGGTAGTTGGAATACTATGGATGTGTTATGGTAATGGTAGAGAATTCCATTGTTTGCACAAAAATAGACCTTTCGACATGTTTTAGTTCATGTGTTAGGAACACAGAGTGCGTGTGTCTGCAGAAGAGCCTAGCTGACGACTGGGTGAGTAGACCTACAGAAATTCAATAAGATAGGAAGGGGATGGGATGGGAGTGCTTTGCTAAATACACTTTTTCATACAACTACAAGAACTTCTTTTGACCTTTTAAAAGAATTACAGATCAATATTAGGAATGTCAGTAATTATTTTCTGTTAACTGATCGTAACTCAAAGACATGGCCAGTGATGAGTTGGAAATAATATTTTGGCGAATAAAGAACAACTAAGCAATCTTGTAAAGCGATTTAATGTGATTTGTGAGTTAAATTAAATAAGTTAGAAATTTCTTCTTGGCTCCTTTAATCTTAAAAGTTTGAGAGACTTTTAAAACAAATAGCCAATTCATTGCAGTTTTTTTAAAATTGATTCTTAACATGGCGCAAATGTAAGGTATAAACATTTAATTTGAAAGTTAATCAGACATTGACCATTATTCAATTAAAAGATTTGAGAACTCGTGAGTTACAAAATTGGTGTTTGGAGCTAAAAAAAACTAAACAAAACTGGAGTAAATATCTAGAAAATGTAAATTAAAATAAAATAATTATTATTCTTTGGATACTTAATTTTAGATTCTTGTATTATTTTTTTAACAAGTTTGAACATTTAAAGCCAAAAATTTGAAAAATAATGAAACAATTTAGAGATGTGAGAAGATTAATTGAAGCAGAGCTACAGCAATTGAAGACCCTGAAGATTTTACATATGGTAAAGGAAAAAAGTGTATCTTAAATAAAGGAATTGATAAGGAATAATTTGTAATTTGTAATAATCAAGCCATAATATTATTTACCATTTTAAAGGTACAATGTGTATTAATTAATTTGATAAATAATTTATGGTAACTGGGAGGATAATAGAACTTGAACCATCTAAAACTAATTAAATGGTATTAGTATTAGTATTGTTGTCTACAGCATGCAACAGCCCATCATCAGCTGTAAATGTAAGAGATGGCAAATTATTAAAGAATTCTGCAAAAATAGCCTAACAAGTGGATCTTAGAACTAAAATTCAAAGTTCTGTTATGTATGAAGCAGAAGAATACTCGCATCGAAAGATGGATAAGCACCAAAAAGTGTAAATATGTAAAGCTTGCAATTTAATTTTTTTTGGTAATATATTTTAGCATTTGCATGTAAACTTAATTTTTTTGGCATTGATTTGTATTAATTTCTAACAGTATATTATCAATAAAAAATGTGGTGGTGTTTGCTAAAATTGAGACGTATTAAAAAATATAAACTCAATAGAAATACTATAGAAAATAGCTATTTCTTCAATGCTTTAAAAAAAAAATTACATTCATTTAAATAGTTGAAAAATTAAGTTGTTTTTTTTTATAGTACAATACTTTTTTACATGAAATTTGAGAAGAATCTTAGACAAAGTTCCAATCTAACTGAATGAATGTAACTGTTTCCGGCTAAAATTTGATATTTTGGTGTGTGTCTGACTCTCATTTAGTATTGGCAGTTTACTTTTATTTCTTTGCAATTTTAAAAAATCCCATTTAATAAAATTTTCTTTCTTATACTATATAAAACAGTATAATTTTAATGAACACATAAGTTACAGCTGATTGTAACAGTAAATGTCCAACAATTCCTTGACTTTCACTTGTGCTGAAAAGAATAAGTTCAATTAAAAGTTGTATTAATTCATGTTACTTGAAAAAGATAACAATACCGAGTACATAAGATGAGAATTTTATTTTCCAATCAAACACAGCACATTAAATATAAAAAATAAGTTGTGGTTTCAATAGTAACCCAACAGCCATAGCAGAGATTAAAACTGAATCAATAGGGTGAAAACATACATTTATCAGTCTTCAATTTCATTTTCACTAAATGAGATTGGGTGGTGGGGAGAAGTGGGCAATGATGGCAAGAAACTGAGGAGCTGTGTTGATTTGGTGCATGTTCTTTTGTATAGTATAATAGAAGCATCATTATGCATGGACAGTGCCCGGAGCCAACTGGCTCTCAACTAGTGAGCAAGGAAAAGAGTGGGGGGGAGGACTTCTGATGTATCTCTGACTTCACCGTTTCAAAAGCTCAGTCCACAGAGGCTGTTCATTGCGAGTGCCTGGCTAAAGAGTTTTCAACTCAGGCCCTTCTAGCACAACAATTGCCATAATCAACTTGACAATGCTTCCTGGTTCCCAGTTGGGTGTAGAAGATATTTATTAGTGAGGCTGTCATACAAGTGTTTTCATGTTCACAAGGGTCGATCTCCTGAGGACTATAACACCAAAATGTGTAAATATCAATTGATAAAATATGCTGTAAGTAATATGAACATCAGTAAAAGTATCACATAAAAGAGGGTTTAAAAACATCAAATATATTAACACAAAACATCATAGCAACATACTTTTATATACATGGAAAATGCATAACATTAACTTGTGACATACACAATAAGTCTCAAAGAACAATTGACATGATCTTTTCTTTGAGACAACTTCAAGAAAAGTGTCGAGAGCAACACATGCCCCTTTACCTGGCCTTCATTGACTTAACAAAGGCTTTTGACCTGGTCAGCAGAGATGGTCTATTTACAGTCTTGGCTAAAGTTGGCTGCCCACCGAAGTTGCTCAATATTATTCAGTCATTCCACAATGGTATGAAAGGCACGGTGCAGTATGACGGTTCAACTTCCCCTCAATTTGATATCCTCAGTGGAGTCAAACAGGGCTGCGTCCTCGCACCGACACTCTTTGGCATCTTTTTTGCCTGCCTTTTGAAACATGCCTTTGGATCCTCATCAGAGGGGATCTATCTTCACACACGTTCGGATGGTAAACTATTTAATCTAGCCAGGCTGAAGGCAAAGACGAAGATCCGAGAAACGGTCATCAGGGACATGCTTTTTGCAGACGATGCTGCCATTGCAACTCACAACGAAGCTGATTTGCAAAGCCTGATGGACCGCTTTGCCAAGGCCGCCAGGGACTTCGGACTAACCATCAGCCTCAAAAAGACCAACGTGATGGCCCAAGACGCGGAACCACCCAACATCACCATCGATGGCTGCCAACTTGAGGCCGTGGAACGCTTTACATACCTTGGATCCAATATCACCAACAACCTGTCCCTTGATTTCGACCTAGACGCAAGGATCGGCAAGGCCTCTACAACTCTGGCTAAGCTCTCAAAAAGAGTATGGGGCAATAAAAAGCTGACCATTAACACCAAAATTGCTATTTACAAGGCATGTGTGCTAAGTACCCTCCTTTATGCCAGTGAAACCTGGACCCTATACTCCAGACAAGAAAGGAGATTGAGTGCTTTCCACATGCGCTGTCTTCGGCGCATCCTGGGAATTACCTGGCAGGACCATGTCACCAACAACGAAGTGCTACAACGGGCGAAAATCCAAAGCATGACAACTCTCCTTCGCCAGCGTCGGCTTAGGTGGTTGGGACATGTGCGCAGACTGGAGGATGGCAGAATCCCAAAGGACATCCTCTATTCTGAGCTAGCCAAAGGAAAGAGATCCACAGGCCGGCCTCACCTCCGTTACAAAGATGTGTGTAAGAGAGACCTCAAAGCTATTGGCATTGACATTAATAGCTGGGAGGAACTCGCTGGGGACAGGTGCAGTTGGAGACAGGCATTGACTGCTGGGCTAGAAGCAGGGGAAAAATGCCTGCAACAGGTCGCAGACGAAGTTCGACTAAGGAGGAAATGCAAAACAACTCAGCCAACCAACAGCACTACCTTTCAGTGTGAGAAGTGCCGCAAAGTCTGCCATTCGCGAGTGGGCTTGTACAGCCACAGCAGAAGCTGCAAGATCACGCCTAGAAATCCTACAGGGGCACAGAATATTCCGTCGTCTTACGAGACTTAAGGAAGCCAAAACAAAACAAAAACAAAAAACACAATAAGTGGAGCATTAATGCAACATCTACTTATCCATGGCAACATTAAATCAATGCTATATTGCTTAGGGATCTCAGCCATTTTAACAAGACTGAACAACTACACTTTTCAAAACAACGGAGTGATAAACAATTGACAGTAATGTAAATCAGATAATTTGGGATCTGAGCAAGTAAAATATGAGGCCCAACAGCTACTATGACTTGTTGATTTTGTGTGTGGACTAGATATGTGTTCTCTCAGCCAGTGCAATAACAACATAAAAATATGAAATGTTATCTTACACCTTTGGACATTAGTGGTGATAAAAGAAACTATGTATTCAGAGTATATTTGTATTTGAGCTGTAAACATCTGACACTGATAGATACATATGATGAGAAGTGTTTTAAAAAATGATAAACAATTTTTTTTTATTGGGGGGGGGGGGGGGGGNATGAAATTTTATCTTACACCTTTTGACATTAGTGGTGATAAAAGAAACTATGTATTCAGAGTATATTTGTATTTGAGCTGTAAACATCTGACACTGATAAATACATATGATGAGAAATAAAGTGTTTTAAAAAATGATATACAATTTACTTTTTTTTTGGGGGGGGAAGGTCAGCCATGAAGATATTTGTGTTAAGGAATTGAGTTTGATAAATTAAAAACTTTGGTGCTCACTACTTTATGTTCATTCAATTTTGTGTGGCTAGATGCGATTAGTTTCATGTTATGTTATGTTGATTAATACAAAAGTAAATGTGCTAATTTTCTAAATATTGCTTAAATCTTGCAGCAATATCTTGGCACACTGAAGAATATTAATTTTTTTTTAAATAAAAAAAATTATGACCATGTAACGAATATATGGTCTTTATTGAGAATCCTATTCAACCCCTCCTTAAAAATGTAGATATTAATGAATATCCTCATAATAAGTGTTAATTTACATAACAATTTTAGGTGTTCATGAAATAACAAAAAACACACTGCAAGGTTGTACTGCATGAATCATATAGGTTTGTACTTTCTCTTGGACATAGCTAATGATCTTTTATGGTCACGGCAACTACCTTTTGTATGTGCTCTCCCCTAAGACACTCTTTAGTGTCTGGGACTGGAAGAACATGTGCACTTCTGTTTGTGGGCCCTGACCGTAGCAGAAGCAGCTTAGTGTCTGATGTGAATTTAATCTGTTTGATAAGCTTTGAGTTGGACAGTGTTCTGTTCCCGTTATGAATAATGAGTTTGAATCTTCACCATTACTATTATCACACTTTTTGTGGCCTATTCCAATAGCTCAGTTCTAAAACTATTTCCCTGAATAATTGTTTCTTTATATTTTTATTTCTAGCTTGATCATTGATAGGTCTAGTTATGCAGTGAACATTATGATGTAATGAAACTCGGCTAAATGTGCAAAATGTAATTATGTAAAAACTGAATGGGCAAAAATGGCTTTCTAACTGATTGAATAACTCAACCATAACTCAATACAATACTGATGTGGAAAGAACTAGAAATTATTAAATTATTGATAATTAAAGCACAGAAATTAACAACATAATTTTTTTTAAAGCTCTAAGCTCCCTATTTTAAACTGCAGTCTCCATTAAATATGTTCACAATGCAGATATAATACTTAAAGTCTCAACTTTGTGTGACAAGTTACTACAAAATTGGAGCCAACAAATTCTCTTTGCCCTTAGATTGTTAAGTACATTGTCTGCTGAGAATATACAAACACAATATTTTTACTAATGCATATAAATGTTGTCATTACATGACATGGCAATCGGTAGAAAATGGAGTGATCATCTATGAAATTTTTAATAATTAATTCTCATAAATGACATTTTTTTTTTGTTGTTTGAAGTTTTAACATTTGTCAATTTAATTTCCAGTTTGATTTTATGTGAGGGGAAAGAGAAGATGAGATTTTAGAGGAACTAATAAAAATTAACTAACATTTTAATTTTTCACTGTAAGTGTAGTTATTGGTAAAATATATGTGAACTGGTTATATCATAGTTTAAAAATTGAAATGTGAAAAGTACCTTTTTTTTCAATACCAATCGAATGATTAAAATTTTTAAAGAAACACATAATATAAATATAGAAAACTCATCAGGAAAATTTGATTCATCAATTATAATTTAAGATTGGGTAATCAATTATTCTTTCCAGCCATTTAACATAATACCAATGAATACATAGGTTTATGAAGTAAAGCTACAAGCTCTTGACTGATTATTCTTCAGGTGGTGACTAATGTTGCCAAATTGAGCATCGCTGGGACAATAATACTTGAGTGCTATTATGCAAATAAAAACAGACAGCAACAAATAAAATATTGTTCAATTAAATGCATGAATAAAATCTTCCCGTGGGACTCAAAATGTTGAAACATAAACTCACAGCCTTGATGTACAGCTCTATTTATAATTTACAGCATAAGCTGCCATTTGCAAATACGCAACAAGCCCGCTAAAAACAGCCAGTTCTATATAAAGGCTCCACTTACACCATCATGCCTTGCTATGCAAAATGGGCCATTTATATGGGTATTAAACAAAATACATGTTTAATTCTTACAACATGGCTATAAAAGCAATTTAAAATGTACAACAAAATTATATTAAGCTGACTAGCTTAGTAGCAATGTAGATTTTTTTGGTTCATCTTTGGATAATACTTCCCTTAACAGGGAAGGTGCTACACTCATTTATTATAAGCAATTTTAAAAGTTCATTTTTGTTTTAAAATTATATGGAACTCCCTCAATATTTTTCTTAAATAATTATTAAATGGACAAGATATATCCAAAATTTAAAATTCTCAGGAACTAGATTTGAAAAAGTTGCACAAAAGGTGCGAAAGACACCCATTGCTGCAGGAGTAACCAATTATAATTATCTTCTGTACAGAAGAAGCGTCTGTAACATATAAAATAATAAATTGAGTCCATGCCTCCTCCATCAATAAAGGTCATTTGTAAGCAAATATTAAGTTTTGTTAGAATACGGTGGTAAAACCAACAAAGTTTTTGTTTTTCCTTATTGTGCTAGCAGCAGCTGAAATCCCAGAGTTTGACACTTTTGTCATAGGATCCTGATACTATTATAAAGTCATTGAACTGAAGACAGGTAACTCCATCTGTATGGTTTCTCAGGGTGACCAGTCTTTCTCCAGTAGCTAGATTCCAGACCTGTGGAACATTCATATAGTTTTATGCCTCATTCAATCCAAAGATTCTAGATTTTTTTAAAAAATCTGCATGTTTTTGTTGCTTGGCATTACAACATTAAGTGAGTGTTTTTTAGAAGAAAGCACAGCTCTTTTAAATATTTTTGTATTACAGACAACATTAAATTACTGGTGCCATTGAATCCTAAATAATACATCTTCCGGGTAAAAGAAACCCAAATTATCACTTTTCTATATCAGTCAACAAATAATTTTAAAGACTTCTTCTAATCAATATTTTTTAAACGTACCTTTATAGTTTTATCATCTGCAGCACTAACCACTCTCCAACTGTCTGCTTGAAGACACCTAATGACATCTGTGTGGCCTTCAGCCTCTTTCCAGTCAATTGTGTTTAAACACTTGCCAGTATGAATGTCCCAGAATTTAAGATTGTGGTCGAGAGACCCACTGACTATTCTTGTGGAATCAAACATTAGGCAAGTAACAGCATCTTGGTGTCCTCTGAGAGTCATCATACATCGACCCTCATAGTTCCAAACCTGAAGGGGAAGAGTCAATAATTACAACAAAAACCCTTTAAAAAATATAAAACTTATTTAAATTATTTCTAAGGTAGATGTAACTCATTTTCAAATGATGTATTGACCTAATAGCATACCTACAAGTATAACGTTTAATGCCCCAGAAGGTTTTCGCAAAACTTCCATCTCAATCCTGTAAGGAATCCATCCCCGTATTGCAATCAACTGATTATGAAATTTTAAAAATTGCGTAAAATGTATATATCGTTTGTCCGTTGAATCGACGAGGACCACTCTAGTCATCCGAGGGTTGCTGAGACTGGTTTTGCCTATGTGTGCGCAGATGGCTGACAAGACCGATCCTGGCACTGAAAGTTCGGGAACAGAAGGGACATTGGATGAGTGGATTGTCTCCTGGAGGGTTGACAGCACGGGCCTTTCGGGCTTGCCTCTTCTTTTCTGCGGCGTTGATCCTGTTTGCCTCGCATGTCCTGGCACCTTTGTGGACGGATTGGCGCCAGGTGGACCGGTCCAACGCAGCTTCCTCCCACGTGTCTGGGTTTATTGCAAACGCTTTCAGAGACGCTTTCAATGTGTCTTTAAAGCGTTTCTTTTGTCCACCATGGGACTGCTGGCCATGCTGGAGCTCGCCATAGAAGAGTCTCTTTGGTAGTCTCTCATTTGGCATTCGGGTTAGGTGCCCTGCCCAGCGAGGCTGTGACTGCATCAGGAGGGTGAAGATGCTGGGGAGGCCAGCTTTGGTTAGTACCGTGGTGTCTGGAGTTTTGTCCTGCCACTTTATGCCCAGGATCTTCCTGAGGCTTGTTGTGTGAAAGTGGTTCAGCTTTTTACCATGGCGTTGATATACGGTCCATGTTTCACATGCATAAAGCAGTGTAGGGAGCACCACTGCCCTATATACTTTCACTTTGGTCTGGATGGTAATGCCTCTTCTGTTCCAGACATTTGGGTACAACCTGCCAAAAGTGGAGCTGGCCCTGGCAATTCTGACATTCACTTCGTCATCGATGGTGACATTTTGTGACAGTGTGCTGCCTAGGTATGTGAAGCGTTTCACTGCGTTGAGTTTCTGGTTGTTGACAGTGATGATGGGCTCAACATAAGGCTTTCCAGGCGCGGGTTGATAAAGGACTTCAGTCTTCTTTGTGTTAATTGTCAGACCAAAGTTAGTGCAGGCGCTGGAGAACAGGCTAACACTGCGTTTTATGTCATCCTCTGAGGCAGCATTGAGGGCACAATCGTCTGCAAAGAGCAGGTCCCTGATTGTGTCTGTCCTGACCTTGGTTTTTGCCTGAAGCCTCCGAAGGTTGAACAGTTTGCCATCCGTACGGTACCTCAGCTTAACACCAACATCTTCGTTTCTGAAGGCCTCTGTCAGCATGGCAGAAAACATGATGCTGAATAGCGTTGG
>MUZC01001678.1:35700-65172 GCA_002072015.1 Radix auricularia
AAGCTAACATTTGAAGGTTAGGTGCACCCGTGTTTTCCTCTCTTGTGTGCTCCCAGTTAAAATTGGTTGTCTTTTTTAAAAATGGGGCTTGATGTTTGTTACACTGTTTCTGTGTTAGCATCATTCACAGCAGTGATTCCCAGATTGAGCAATACTGTCCCTTGGAAGGCACTTGCATGACTTTCCTTACAAGCTACACTATAAATAACCCACCCAGTGTAACCTACACATCCCCACAATGTCCCTGAACCATTCTCTTCCAAACCATCTTCATCTTCCTTGGGTCAGTCCCCTCCTCTTACAATGGACTCAGAATTCCTAAGGTAACTTGATACTAATTGGACTACCTGACTACCCAACAACAATGGTGTGGGAGATTGAGAGTGGGGGAGTAACTGTCTGTAGTTTGTTATATATCCTAAAATCTGGGGAGCCTTGTTTACAGTGGGCATCCTATGATTTAGGAAACACTTCCCATAATTGTTCACTAACAAATTAACAGAAAATTTTTTATTTTAAATTCAACAGAAAACAATAATTTTTTCAAATGCGGGAGTTTAAATATTAAATAGTATAATTATACTTTTGAAATTATTATTTGGGGCGTGTTGAGTGTTGAATGAAGTTTTTCTCATTAAATGGAATTATTTATAATATGTTGAAGTCAATACATCATCTTTGTATTATTAAAATTGAAAAATTGATAGATGTGTGTTATATAAAGCCTTTCCAATACATTGTCCATATTACATGCTTCAATAGCAAGTTAACAAACTTTTCTAATCAACTCTCAACTTTTATATTCATTAAATATGTTAATACCTGGGTACAGTAATTAAATATATATGTAATAATGGCTAGGAATCGGAATCTTATCAGGAATAAGGATAATTGAGGAGAATCGGAATCATATCAGAATCGTTACAAATTTTGGTATCGTCCCATCACTATTGCTAATATAATGATTTTTAAAAATTAGGCTTTATTTTATGTTTTATGGGAAACTTTATCCTTTCAGAAGTCATCCATAAGAATTTCAAGCTTTTTTAATTATTTGTATTCTAGCGCCAACGCAAATAAATCTGACATAAACAAACACTTATGACATATGAAAGACATGAATTAAAGGTTTGTTTTTTTTTACTTCTTTATAATTTCATCTCACTATTTAATTCTGTTTTAATTTCTAAAAATGTGAAATTGAATATTCTATTTAAATTTATATTAATAATATTAAAATTATGAGCAAAAGAAGTAAAGAAAAGTTTTAGAATAATTTTTACATTTTCAAATTTTAACATTGACATACCTAACTTTTAAACCAATAATAATTTATAATGATAAATCTCATGGATTCTTAAATAATACTCAATCCATTTCTGATGTCTAATGCTAGGACTAGGCTATTCCTATGTTTACATACGATAAACTATAAAATTGGCTTAATTATTAATTGGAAATAAACTCTAAAATTAATTATTAAATTATAAATATGTTAGTATGTTAGTGCAAATAAAACTAATAATTAATAATAAAAGTTAGTAAGACTGTAACTGTAGGTTTGTAAATTGTAAAGTTAAGTGTAAAGTAAAAGTGCTCAAACACAATTGACAAGAGAAACTGACAAGAGAAGAGTCAAGAGTAAGAGTTATTTTGATCATTGATACTGTTCACTGATTCACTGTTATTTTTTTTATAGTGTAGTCACTGAGTTCACTGTTATGGCTTAGTCATTTGGATGGCCATTGATCCATACTCCATAGATAAATATATATATATATTATATAGTATATTGATAGTAATAGTAATAATTAATTAATAATGACAATGAAAAATTGAAAATGACGATTACAATTTCAATTTGATGAATTTGAATGACAACACAACTTAGACAACTGAACTGACAACTGTTGGCACTGAAACACTGAAAACTGAACTGCTCTACTCTGTTTCAACCAACTGTTGATCAAAGATTTAGCCGTTACCTTGAAGCGATTTCCGCTCTTTCAATTACTAGGAGCAGCATGAAAATTACTAAATAATGAACACAAAGTTAGTACAAATATAATTCCCAAACTATACTACTTGACTCATTTCTTTTGTGAGTTACTTCTTTAGATATTAGCACCTATGAAGACCGCAAAAATACGTCATTTCCGCCTTCGGCAAGTTTTGATGGATATTATATTTTAAGCCACAAAATTAATTTCCAATAATAGGATGATAGCAAGTAGTCAAGTAGATGTCCACGCTTTGCGGCGATCTAAACTATATAGACTCGTAAGCTTTGCCGTGGTGGCGCCAAAGTGATACTATGTTGATAGCGAGTCACAGTAGGGAAATTCCACACCTCCCTCGGGAGGCACACTTTAGTGGGAGGCGTTTTCGGCCCAGTGCCCTGGACGCCCAGGCGGCCGCTTGTAGCAGCGACCGCTCCGGGGGGGCTTCTCAGTCTTTACGTCCCTTAGGGGGCCAGAGGGCTGAGGGGGTTTTCCGGGAAGCCCCATGAAGAGCGCAGGCTCGGGACTGCTGATTTTCTTCCACATGTAGGATTTTCAGTAGATGTCTACATGTAGGCCTACAGGATTTGATTCTCAAACGGTGACCTCTCCACCACCCCTTACACTTTATTAAACTTTATACCATTAACGCATCCCTAGTGATAGTGCCCCCACTCAAATCCTTGAATATATTTTTTTTCAGGAAAATGGATAACATATAGGGCAGTGGTCCCCAATCTGCCTTAGTGCTGTGGCGTAGCGAAGGGGGGGGAAGCGGGCAAATGCCCCGGGCGGTACTTTGCCAGGGGCGGCAAATTCCTGGTCGTTAATTAGTGTCTAAGAAAAAATGTATAAGAAAGTCTAGCTGTTTATTGAAATAAAAGAAAAACCAAATAATAAATTAATAACAGACATAAAGGAACTATTCTAAGGCATGTGAACTTTTCATACGATTTTGACCCCCCTATCCTCGTCACTCTTCGTCACAAAATCGTAGACCCCCGTCCAATACGACGTCACAAAGCTGTGGAACCCCCCCCCCCCCAATTTTTTCTAATTGAAAATGAGCATGTTTCAAATCACTTTATTGTCATTTTAGTATGTATTTAGTTTAAGACTGCACTCTTATATCGTAACACTCGTGAATCCATGTGAAACGTCATGAAAAAAAATAGTAAGAAATCGAATATATAAGTAGGACTTTGAGTTGAAGTATCGTTTTTTGACGTGACGTCACAATTCATAAACTCCCCCCTTCCCTCTTGACACATCGTCACAAATGTGGGGACTCTCCTCCCCCCTCTAGGTACGTGACGTCATTTATGGACTGACCCTGTGTTTTTGCGGTTATAGAAAGGACAATACTCCGAACCAATGCATTTGTTTGCCAAGTACGATGGAGCACTCCCAGAACATCTTCAAACATAACAGATGCAGGAACTTTGCTAGTCACAATGAAATCTTTTTATTTTTAAAACTTTGTCAAAGATACCCGAAATTATTTACAAATGCATAGTGCAAGAAAAAATGCTAAGCTGAAGATGCTCACTGAGAAATTAATTGAATACTTAAAGGATGCTTTGACATTTGGTACAACTTTATGTGGAGACCTCATCCTTTTAATCGAATTTTCAACTCAAAGTACTAGCAGGGCGGCCTAATGGAGTTGGAGGTCCTAGGCGAAGTGACTTTGGTGGCCCAAAATGTAATATAAAAATAATGATGAGACTAATCGGAGGCCCTAGGCGGCTGCCTAGTTTGCCTATGCCTATGCCTAAAGCCGGCCCTGGTACGAGAGAGTAAATTTTTGGTGATCCAAAATATTTTCAATGTTATTAAGAAAAGAAGTTGGGAAGAAAGTTTTATTATTCATAAGATGAGATTACTGTAGAAATTCCTGTGAGATGTTGGTAGGAATGTAGAATTTAGAAAGCAATACAATTTTCTTACACCAGGCAATCTGCTGGACTTTTAAATTTTGCCTTTAAATTAGAGCATTCAAATGACATTGTCAAGCAAAGACTATTTAACCTCACGGGTAAAAAAAAAGAATTAATGAGTTCAATACAAGTTGATTAATTAAAGTTTTTTTAAAAGATATTGAGGCTCGAAGTTACCTTGCCTAAAATAATATAATTAATTTGAACATTGCTTACAATTGTCTTATGTGATGCAAGATTTTATAATAGCTTTTATAAAATAAAGTTACTGAAAAATTAATTACGATCAATAACGATTGCGCCAAAATTGTCCAGTCTATTGCTATTACAATTCTGGCTATTCAGCATGGCGAGACTGAAAACCTTGATACACGAAAGATTGTGCCATCGGAAAAAACAAAAATTTTCATTTATAAAAGAAATAATTAAAAAAAAGCTTTTCTTTTTATCTCTAACATAAATATTTATAGTGTCATTATTACTTTCTAATAACAACTATCTTTACTTTACAGCGTTAACATATTTTTCGGGGTATGGGGGGGGGGCAAATTTGGTTCTGCCCCGGGCGGCACATACCCACGCTACGCCGCTGTTCCAACTGTTTCTTTTTTAAAAAAATAACCCAAATCTAATATGGAAACCTCCAAATGGCAATCAGCGTGGAGAAAGTGATATCACAACAGCTACAATGTGTCTCAAACCTAATGCCAGTATTTAATTTATTCTTCTGTTTGAAGAACAAGACTCTAGTCAACTCTACCACCGTCATTCTTTCTAACTATTAGTGTCGTAAATGCTGACCTGCGTTCGTCCGAATTCTCATGTTTCTTCTTTCTTTCAACTGTGGTTTTTCAGTCGTTGTACCCTTCATTAGCTGGTGACCCTAATTTCCTAAACATCTTATAAGGGGTACTAAACGCTGCACCCTTGCTCTTCGAAAATATGAGCCAAGGTCGAGGTCATGTTTCGCTATTGCTTATGTTCGGCTAAAAAGTGACAGTGATAGATACATGGTTTTATTTGAGTACTGACGCCTTGAAAAAAAGTCGGCATCAATATTTAGTTTCACGCAATTTTGAAAGAAAGTACTCCAAGGTAACTTCGTGGAGCATCCACTCAACAGGAGCGTCACTTAAAGATGAATTGTATTCATGGGCGTAGGGAGGGGGGAAAGGGGGCATGTGCCCCCCCGCTTACATTTGACATTTGAGAAAAATGTCATAAATGTGTTACAATAAAACTGAACTAAATTCCCTGCAAGTTAATGATTATCATTTAATAATATTAATAATAGGATATACATAATTAGATATAGGCTACACTAGACTACACAAGTTCAATTTAGGTTTAAACAAAGATTTATATTTTATTTTTATTATCTCTAATTATTTTACTAGTATGTTTAGTGAGTATTATAATATTTTTTATTAACTATACTATACTATAGGGGTCGTCCACAAAGTACGTCACGCTATTTTTAACTCCTCCCTCCCCCTGTAACTAATTTCGGAAGCAGGGTCGGCTTTAGGCGTAGGCAAACTAGGCAGCCGCCTAGGGTCTCCGATTAGTGGGGGCCTCGCACAGGAATAATTTTTTAAAAGTTTATATCTTTCAAGACCAAACTACGACCTAGGTCAAAACCACTAGAAACTTTCAATAAAAGCAATACCTTACCCGCTGGTTAATTTTTAAATAGTACTTGTTTCATATGTCAGCTTTTAAAATTAAATTCGACCGTGCAGACACATTGATGATTTTCACAAGAATGACAAACGTGAAATCCTAAGTTTTTTCGCTAAATATAAAACTATTGAGTATCAAATTTTCAAGTAATAAAACATTTAAAATTTAAATGTTAAACGCTGTTGTTAGCAAAATATAAAAACGATTCTAAGCATGGGTTTAGATGTTGTAATTGTGTGTCAATAAATTTATTTGACGAAAGAACGCTGAAACTTCACTGATTTCTCAAAGTAGTCACTATTTTTCTTTTCAATGCTTAGCAAAGACAGAAGCTAAAATAATAAAATAAAAGATTATTCTAGAAGTCTGACATGGCTTAATTTTTTTCTATTTAAAGAAAATTATGTTTTCAGTTTTTATTATCCCTTTAATACTGAAAAGTTATGAAGTAAGTCGATAAAAAGGAAATAGCGATTGGAATAAACATGTCCAGGCTTCTAGCTGATTATGAATCGTCAACAATGAAGCACATTTGTGTTATAGGCGCTTGGGTTGAACTGGAAAATCGGTTTAAGGAAAGAAAGACAATTGACAAGGAAACAAAAACTTATGCAAAATAGACTGAGCACTGGAACAATGTTTTACAAATAATCATTTCAATTGTACGCAGCTCCTTTGCAAAACGGAATTCACTAATTAGTGGCACTGTGGATAGATTGTTTCAACTAATGGTCATTTTTTAGGTATTGGTTCAATTGTTAGGAAAGTACGATTCATGCCTAGACGATCATTTACGACTTTTAAAAAATGAAGAAATTCAAGATCATTACATGGGAAAAGATTTAAAATGTGGTAATTAATGTGATCGGTGATGGCGCCTTGTAAATAATTAAAAATAATGTTTAAAATTCGAAATATTATTCCATCATTTTGGACTGCACACCTGATGCTGGTCACCCAGACCAAGTGACTATGATATTGCAAATATGCCACATTGTGAGTACGCCATTAGAAATCAATGAATATTTTGTGAGAATAAAGGCTGTCGACAACATCACTGTTTCGGTTTTGCGGAAGCATGCTTAAAGAAGATTGAAGATCTGATTTTATATTTCCAGGACTGCAGAGGCCAAGGATAATGTGATAATGGAGCGAATATGAAAGACTGCACTCGTGCGCATGGTGTACAAATACGTCTACTTGAACTCAATCCGAAATCATTTTATGTGCCATGTGGATGTCACAGCCTCAATTTAATTCTTGGAGACATGGCGTAATCTTTAGTGGTTTCAACGACACTCTTTGGAGTTTTGCATGCTTCAACACAACGATGGAAGATCTTGAAAACTCATGTAAAAAATCTGACAGTAAAGCCTATTTCTGATTCACGCTAGGAATGCAGAATCGATACTGTGAACTTTGTTTGTAATCAAAATGCAGTTGTTTACGATGTATTGGTGAAAGTATCTGAAAATGCAAACGATCCTCAATCAAGGACCGAAGCAACTGGATTGGCGAAGCAATAGGATAGGCGAAACAACTAACAAAAATTCAATTTCTGGTAACTTTAGTCATCGGGTAGGATTTATTGTTTCAAATGAATATGATCAACAAATTGATGCAATCGAGACACATGCAATAAGACATTGCACTGGAATGTATAAACAAACGAGTTCATGAAAAATACAAAGAAGTGGGATTTGTATCTGCTCAACTTTCGTTCAGAGAATTCACTCAGAATTAGAAATGGATTCAGACGAAAAGTGCACAAACAGTTAACATATGAAAGCGTAAACGATTCATTGACAGATTCAAAAGAAAAAATATCGCGTCAAAACAAGCAGTTATGTCATTGACTTCACGTTTTGAGAAGATGGAACGTCACTTTAGTCTTTTTGAATTTCTAACCAATATAAAAAATTGCAGAATTTTACCAAAACGATTTCACAAAAAGTTGAATGGATTTGAATATTGCTCTCACCGATGCATCTGCCTCAGTCAGATAATTGATCCGAAGGATTTATGCAGTGAATTTCAGAGTATTTCAAACATTGTTCCAGATACGGTTTCGTCTTCCCGTCTTCCCTTGATGCTTTACGTGTTATTTATGATCATTATTTTAATACTGCGGTTCAAAATGTCGCTAAAGCCCTTTGTATAGCATTGACAATTCTGATTACTGTTGCATCGGAGTATTCGGAGAAAAGAAGTTTTTCAAGTTAATTTTAATTTTGAAAAAAAACTATTTGAGAATGATTATAACGTAAGAAGGACTGAGCAGTCTGTTATTGATATATAATTATACCGAACAAGCTATCGTCCCGTTTACGAATTCACAATTTTTGCAAACTTTGCTGCCATCTGAGAACGAAAAATTGATTTATGTTGAAGGATTAAGACACCTGAATGAATAGGTTGGTATAATATCAGTTATTTGTTGATTTAAATATAGTTACAGGTAGTTGGTCCAATTTTATTCTTTCCGTATTTTAAAAAATTAATTTTCAATTACAGTTAGGGCCACCAAAATCACTTCGCCTAGGCCTAGGGCCTCCAAGCCGGCCCTGTCGGAAGCCCCCCCCCCCCACACACACACAAAGTACGTCAGACTTTCGGAAAAAAACAACATTTTTTTTTTAAATTAACAAAATAATTAAAATTTAATTTAAAACACCATCACGTCACACCCCTTCCCATGTCACTTTTTTTTTTACATTCCCTCCCCACCTCTGGACTCTGGAGCCTAGTGGAGCGTGACGTATTTTATGGACGGCCCCATGCCCATACTAACACTATAATTGTAATTATACTTAAAAACACAAATGAAATTAATATTAATAGACCAATATCGATTATGTAGAAAGAATAACTCGGAAATGAAACATTTCCAAACCATATTATATAGGGGGAAAAGGGTTTAGGTTCAAAGGTCAAAACCCCATGCCCTTTGACAAGGCTTTGAGTATGATACAAACAAATCGTTTCCTGAACCTGGGGAAATCCTGAGCTTACCATTACTCTTCTTATAAACTATAATATAAGTCTAGTTGAGAAATGTACTTCATATAAACTAAAATAAAAATGTGAAGACCTTTCCTTAAGGTAGGACTAAACTAAAAAAAAAAATATTAAAAAAACAACAACCAATCAACACTGTCAACACTACGCAGACACAGTCTCAGTTAACTCAGTACTCCTAGTATAAAGTATAATAAAGTATAGTGTATAATAGTCTACTATAGTCTGAGTATATATAATATATATATTATATATATATATATATAATATATATATTGGCTTCAGTAGGCCAGTAGGTTGAGTTGACATCACTTCAGTCATATATTGTAACTTTCGCTTTACTGCTTTACTTTGACTTGACACTGAGTCTGAGACTGTAAGGTTTACAATTTACAGTACAGTCAGTTAACTCTTTACCAGTGACAGATGATTATGATCAAAGGTTCAATGGGGTTTAATATAATTTAAATTTAATAATTTATAATAATAATACTAATACAGTTAATAATACAGTTTGTTTTTATGAACCAAGGCGCAAGGTATTGTCAAAGTCAAAGCCAAAGAAATAAAATAATAGAGTTAAGCTTAATTTTTAAGAAATAAAACTAAACAAAGTAATTGAAAGGAGAAAGGCTCAAACTCAACTGCCCAAACAAAGTAATAGTAAACATTAAGTCAGTAAGTGACTAGAAAAGTCATCTTAATTTATATTCAAATTAAGATACTTCTTTATTCGGTCCTTTACCTTTAGGACCTCGAGGCATGTCCATGAGTATGAGGTTATTGATTTTTTGCATTCATCATTCATGGTTTTATTCTGGTCTTGCATTTTTATTTGAGTTATTGAATATTGAGTGGCCTACAGTGATAGGGATATGTTTTTGGTTTTCCTGGTTTGTTCAGGCAACAAATTCCACGCCCGAATGCCAGACTGGAAGGAGGATTTGTTTTGATGCATATGGCACGGAATGGAAAATGGAACAAGAAAGGTGTTTTATCATGCAGGGGTGGATTAAGGGGAGTGGGACTGATGGAGCTAAAGCCAGGGGCCCCCAATGATTTAAGGCTAAATTAAGGGCCCCAAAACTTATTAATATTAACTTATTATATTGTATGATAAAGTGGCTGGACTGGGACCCAGGTGGAGCTGCAGTTGCAGTCAGGGGCCTCATGCAATCTTAATCCACCCCAGTTTTGTCATTTTTATCTGACACCATGAGACTGGGTGTTTCATAAGAAATTAGATTGGATTATTGAATATTGTTGTGTTGCATTTCCGAGCTAGAATTTAATGCCATATGACTTAAGAGCAACAAAGCCCATCTAAGGACATTCCTCCATTGTTTCGGTGGCATGTTGTATCTCCCCTCCAACAGCCCTCTGGACCAGCCATAAATGTGCATCACATCAAAAATACTTTTCCTTATAGTTGTAACAAATAACCTGTAAAAACAATGTTTTTGACTATAAATCCCAATGTGTACCGCTCATTTCTGGTTATTTTTTTTATTTGTTATATATTTGTGTATAAACTTATTAGTATTAATTTAATTTAGGGCTGCGGAAATTACCGATTAATTTCTCGATTAATCGGTAAAACATTTTATCGATTAAAATTATTTTAATCGATAAAACAGCGATTTAAATTAAAGAATTTTAAAAAAAAAATCTGCGATTTATTAATAAATAATTAATTATTAGTAAATTAAGAATAGTTTTTTTTTACGTATTAACTTCTCTATTTAAAAGTGGATGTTTAAGGTGTAAACTTTAAAAATAACGTGTTTTATAAGGAAAATTATATTTTTAAAACCCATTGTTTTTACTGAATTAACAATAACAAAATTTAAATTCATTGACATTTAACTGAACTACTTATATTTAAATCTGTCTCCTAACAGTATTATATTTTTAAAATTAAATTATATTCCTTAAATTATGGGCTTTTTAAAAAAAAACATCATAGCGAAAAAAGAGATTATGAAAAGTCATAACTTTTGAACAACTTGGGATAAATAGATGATCTTTATGTTTTTGTTAATCATCAAAAAAATTTTATACAGCTGTATGTTTTTATATTTTATAATTAATTTGAAATTTTCATCCAAATGCCTAAGCTTTAATACGGTATTTTTCAAAAGTTAACTATTAATTTTAATTTAATCGATAACAGCCCTAATTTAATTTGATTAAAAAAATTCCTTATTTCACTGATATCCGGATACTATTCGGGTCTGCAATAAGTATTTGCCGAGTCCAGATAGTGGCAAAAATATCAATATCTGGTCCTTGTTATTACGACAACAGGAATAGCATTTATTATATATGTATTTATAATTATCTCTATAATAGAAATATTTGCTCCTAACCAAAGATGCAAAATATTTAGGATTCATAACAAATGAGAAACTATCTTGGAATCCTCATGTCAATGAAGTTGTTTAAAAAATCAAACAAAACCTTAGGCTTTATTAAAAGAAACTTTTAAAAATGTATTAAAGATATAAAACTCAAAAGCCTCCTTGCCTTGGTAAGACCTATACTAGAATATGCATATTCTTTATTGGACCCATCCACCAAAGAAAACATTGATAAACTAGAAAAAATTTAAAAAAGAGCTGCTAGATTCATTTCTGGAGAAAATTCAAAACTGACAAGAATAAGTTAAATCATTAAATCTTGAAACACTAGAGGATAGAAGAGCCAAAAGAAAATTAGTAAGAATACATAAAGCAATTAATTCTAATTTAAAAATACAACACAAAGATAACTTAATACAACCCTCAGATAGACATAAGAAAAAAAAACCTTTCTCATTCCCTATGCAAGAACAAACACATACAAGTTTTCTTTCTTCCCGTCCGGAATTCAGCTTGGGATGGGTTGCCTGAAGAAACCAGGAAAGCCAACAATTAATCATCATTTAAAACTCCTAATAAGAATGCAGGACTAAACAGAAACCGTAGATAAGCGTAGCACACAATAATCTTTTTTACAGAAGCAGCATCTGTAACATTTAAGATAAGATTATTTAGGGCATAACAATGATGTACTATTTACCAAAGGATTATTTTGGAAAAAGTATGGGGTGGGGGTTCCAGTAAGGTTAAAATGATTAATAGCACTATTGGTTATGTAAGGCCTTAGCCTATTACACCACTTTCTTCCCACTGGACTCATCCATGGCAATATACCGGCCATGCCCAGACCAAATATAAACTCATTTTTAAGTCATTAATTAGTCTCAGTATTATTTCACCTGTGAACTGTATGCCCGAAGGTTTCTGTTGATAGATTGCGTTGGCTGTTCCATAATTATTCTTTTAATGTGTTATGTTCAATTTCTGTGATTAAGAAGCGTTCTTAAAACTATCAGAGTAAATTACCACTTTGCAAAGGCTTTACGCTAAAATTAGCACGACTTCTTGCTTTCAAGGCTTAGTTTCTAAACCGCTCGACATGGAGTAAAAATGAAAGCACCTACAAGTAGTATGACCACAAGACTACTATAATGTGACAGCATTTTTGTATTACTACGCGAGGTTAGAGTGTAAAAACAATATTAGCTGACCCAGTAAGCTACCGCCTGCGAAACACTTTTTTGCGTATTTTTTTTCAAAGGATACACTTTGACCTCAAGGGAAACACATAACCAAAATCACCAAATAATCATTTTTAAGTTGAGGGAATCAACAAATAACACTGGAGATGTCAATAATAATGCAAAAACTTTTATTAAAGAAATTAGAGCCCAAATAACATAGTTCTTTATGATATGTACATTTAAATAAAGGCACACAGAATCAAAGAACAACATAGTAGACTAACAATATCAGTATAAACTTTTTTTTTTACAAAATAAACTTTAGGTAGATCTATAGCAACAAATTAAAAAAAAAAAGAAATACGTTTAGAAATACAATAACATAACATATAAAATAACATAGTCTACAGTCACTGGTCAGGGCAGCAAACATTGCAAACAAAAGTGTCCTGTTTTAAGGATGCAAAATTTTGCGTGCACTGTGCATGCCACCAGCCATCACACACATCAGATTGGACCCAAACCTCTGCCCCTCCCCCTTTTTTGCACCCTTGACACATTCCTGCCAACAAGTGATCCTCTTCTATATTTAAAGTATTGTAATCTGCAGCGATGTCAAGCTCTATTTTTTTGAATTAACTGTGATCCCTCACTGCTGCAAAGCTCTCCAGATTTACGCCCTCCCCACGCTCACTTATATGGTGTCGTATGGCAAAGGACCAAGCTGGTTTAATTGCACTAAAAAAAGCTTGATCTAGAGGCTGAATCAAGTGACTCGCATGCGGCAACAAACAATATAACTCTATATGGTTGTCATGACATAGCTGTGATGTCTCAACCAGTGCAGTGTGGCTACTACTATTAAGACCGTCTACCAGTAGAACTACAGGCTTCCGTACATGGGCTGTGGCTGGAATAAAGCTATCTCTTAGCCAGGAATAAAAAATCTGTGCTATAATCCAGCCATTATCAGACACTTGTAGGAATGCCTCTGGGAAGTGATGTAATAAATTTTTGGACGGTATTCTCTTGTAGGGGTATATTAACAGTGACTGAGGAAGTGTCCACTTGCGCAGAACTGTCACTTGTGACTTCACACCTGCAGTAAAATTGTACACATGTTTCGACCCCCTGCATGCAATGACCATCCTGCTTTTGGTATCAAAAGAAAAACCTGGTTCGTCTGCATTGTAAATGCGAGTAGGGTCACTAAGTAGACTGGGATCAATGCTGTCAACACAGCATTTTAAATCGTTAAACCACTTTTTAATAGCTTTTCTTGTAACCAGGGCTCTCTCCTTTCCAAGTGATTGGTGAATACGCAGTGTCCATTCAGGATGGCGTTTAAAAATTTTATTTAGCCATGATGATGTTGGCATTTCAGTTTTGCTTTTTGAAGAACAATGCCTGGTATCTAAGATATGTTAGGTGATTTGTCTCACCTCATCTCCAGTTTTTCCAAAGCCTCGCTTGGCTAGCTCTATTAGCCAGTTAGCTTATTTGACATCCTCTTCAGGCGTTAGTAGGGTCTTTGCATGGGCTATGACAGGCCGCTTGCCTGTCAATTTGTAGTAAAGAGTGGCAAGTGGAATGCCAAAGTCCTTAGAAACCTTGCTAATAGAGAGCCGCTTTTCCCTAATACTAGCCAATGCCGCATTGATTACATCTGGGCTCTGTTTTGTTCTTATGCTAGACATCGCTTTAAATTTGAAATATAATTATATTCTATTTAATTTTCATCCTTTTAAAAACTTAGGAGTCTAGATATAGACTAGACCTAGATCTTTACCTTAATTTTCCTACTTGAAAAAGTGTTTGCCCCGAAGTAATATCCTACAATAAAACAAATATACTTCAACGTGAACATGCCCCCAAAACAAACATTACTATTTTCAAATAACTCTAGAGGCCAAGAGTTAGTCCCATATTTAATTTTTGTTTCTGCAGAAATAAAAGTGTTTTCTACGAAGTAAAATCCAACGTTAAACTTACTTCGTCGTAAACACCACTTTGAAAAGAACATTACTATTAAAAATCATTTCAAAGTTTAACAGAGTGGTTACTGACCTATTAGTAAGTGATTATGCAATACCAAAAAGAGAGTTTTCCAAATCAAACAGGAAAAGTAGTCTTAACCCGGAAATCACCATCGTTTTTCCTAGGGATGTTGACAGCATACAAGGCGCAAGTTTCAAGATGTTGACACAAATTTACTCACAAAATAGTATTTCCCGGAAAACGAAACGATGAAATTATATTGAAAAATGGACTATTTCGACTTATGCATGTTTGTTTTTGTGTTAGACAAGCAAATAAACATACAGAGAACGCTTAATGAAATAGTGTTTCGTACGACATAGCGTTTCTGTAGTGGTAATTTACTCTAATATTTCTTAGTTTTTACAAGTACTCCATTTATCATGATCGCAAATATATTTTAAATTCTTGTCATTTTATATAAGAGACCATGTCTCCATTGCATACATCAAGAGTGATCATATAATATTGCTAAAAATACTCTATACCAGTGTTTTCCAACCTTTTCTGTGGTATGCTCCGACTAACTCTTCCTAAAATTCTCCCCCTACCCTCTCCATCCCATGTATTATGTCAATTTTAACTAATTTGAGAATTTGCCCCGAATTATGGAAAACTACATGTCATATTGAACAATCAAATTTAATAACAAATACTTAAAAACTGCATGTATTCAACTAATAATTTATTTAAGTTTAAGTAGTGAATTAATATACACTGCAACATATAATATAATGTAATCATCTTTGCTTATCTAGAGATGAGCTCCAATCAGGAATCATCAAGTTCATTAAAAGTTTCAATAATACTAATATCTACTCTGTGTAGTGAATAAATTATGTCATCTGCACATGCCAGGTGCTGCAATAGCTTACTACATAAAGTCCCTGGTGGTTTTCCTTTTCTTATGTTTCTTTAAAATCAGCTATAGTTCTCCCATGTATGTTTCACATAACATTTTTCTAAATGAATTTTTAAATAATCATCATCATTATCACATCCCTACAGCCTCTGTATGGTTCTATCCAGCTCAATTATACTCTTCAATCCAGGCTGCTCCATGGTCGGACCCTGTGAGTCCCAAAAATAAGTGATCAAAATAAATAAAATGAACTCCTGTAACTTATTTGCTGTGAAGAGAAAAATCATGAAATAGTTTGCAGGTTTTACATTTAATCAAGGGTATTCTAGACACCTCCCAAAATTTACCTTTTGGGAACAAATTGTCTAGCATGATGCCATTCTAATTTAAAGAGTTTATTTGATAAATCATTTCTTTTAAAACCTGTGACACAGCTGTGACCTTAGGTAGAAACATTTGTTGTTTAAATTAAGAGCTTTTAAAATACAAATCCATATCAAAGAAACAGAAATAGCTGTTAGTAAGTTAAGTGCTATTTTTATGTGAACCAAAAATTAATCTCAGGTTTATGTCAAATATATATCAGAATATTAATATGAAATCATCAATATACATAATTTGCTATGTATGTCCCATTTTCCCGTTCATCCTCCGTTCGTAACTCTTCTAATTTTAAAAAGCAGTGCACCGCTTAGAAAAATTAAAAAAAAAAAAATTCCACCAAAAATAACTCTTTTTGAATGTCTGCATAAAATTATTCAACATGGAAATAAATGAATAAAATGAAAAAAAAAAAAAAATTAATAAAAGTTCTGAATTACATTATTTTTTTATTCTGATGTGTACGTTTTTCAAGATCTTAGCTAAAATATATTTACTTTGAATCATCCATCATTTTTGATGGGTTACACATTACTTAAGTTATAAAAATACTCTTATTATAAATGAAAATTATTTAAATACTTCATAGACTTAATTATCAACCTTCTTTAACCAGATAAAATGCTTGATTAGGCAGCAAAGAACAATAGTAAATTACATGATAAAATTAAAGGTCTTATCCTTATCAGAATGCCTTATTGTCTCAACACCCACTCAGTCTGCTAAAAAGGTTATAACTATGGTTCACACTAAAATCATTAGCTCAGCCATCACAAGGTGCTGTTTCAAGTGTTTTTTTTTTTACCATTCATTTATAACTGGGTCAGAACTCATGAGTAACTGTAACAAAGTCTACACATATCATCTACCAGGCAGTGTGAGAGGATGCTTTTGAATTTTGAAAGGATATCACATGTTTAGACTTTAACTCTGTTGAGTGCTCTTGTAGTGTAGTGTCACTGGTCTGTAATATTTCTTTTGGATATAAACTTCAAGAACTGAGGTATAAAACATTGTTTTATATTGTTTATTAGAAACTTTTGTTGATGAGATTATTAATTGCGAAAGGAATATTCTTTAAGGATAAAAATCTATTCATATCTGTAGTATTCTTCATTGCAGGTGTCTAAGATTAATTCCATATTAATATTAGGAAGAGATCTATTAATATCAGTAGTATAACTGATTGCAGAATTCAGAGGTTTAAGTCCATTTTCATATGAGGAATTTACCAACTTGACCAATTTGTGTTTGTCAATCAGTGTGTTTGGATTATTATTTAATATGATTAAGTATTTTGAATTATAAAATTGTTATTGAAGTCATATTTAAAGCCATCCACTTATAGTTAACCTGATATAATATATGAATTCATACTTATTTTAGAAACTAACCCATGGGAAGCTTTCGTGAGGAGTTTCGATTCAGAAAATTGGGCTTTCAAGATGTTCAACCTGAAAGGTTTTGTGTATTTCAAGTGGGTGTTAAATTAATTTATGATTTATAAAGATAGTTTATTGAATATATTATCTAATTTAAAAAAAAAAATTGTTTGGAGCTAATTCCTACATAAAATATGATATTTTATAATTTCTTAGAAAATTCATTGTTATAAAATTAGAAAAACTTTATTTGTGTTACATGTTGAGCTGAATTCTTTATTTTATTTCTATATTGTTTTGTTTTTTTAAACTGACTAACTCTGCTTTCATAATTTTACAGACACGAACCTACAAATATCTTTCTCTTATTTGCCTAACATGTCATTCTGTTTGTGTGTTTTTTTTTGCTCTTATTAAAAAAAAATAAAAACCTAAATGGATTAGATCCACTCTCGTCCCTTTCACTACAAGTCAGGCATTAGTCAATGTCAACATGGGCCAGGGGCAAAGTTTCTGTTTCAAAACAAAAAAATCCACTCTTAGAATCATAGTGTGAAGAATTTATTGAGGTGAAAGTTTTAGTTGAAATCGGTGAAATATTTTAAACTTGTTTACAAATAAAATTATAAGCATTTTTATTTGATAATGTTTTCAAGTCCCTTTAAAATATTTGTTCATGAAATAAATAATAAATTGTTAAATACATTTTAAAATGAATTAAACAAATAAATGACGTAATATTTTTGTTTTTATCATAGTTAAAAATATTGAAACAAATATCTAGCATTAAAATTTTTTATGCTCTACATACTTGGATTTTAATTTTTTTAAAGTTTTAACATCTTTGCTGAAAATTTTTTAAAGATTAAAATTCATATTGTGCAATAATGCTCTTTTGTTATATTTCAGTGGCGCACGCCAGGTTTGCTGTTTGTAATATATAGAATTGTTCTTGCAGTCTACACATTAGTATGGCTGAGCTTAACAGCAAGTCAATACCAAAGTATGGAGTTCGCTGGACAAGCTGCACAGGTGAGTAAGGCAATATTCATCCATAATATAACCATATATGAAGACACAAAGAAACATAAAGTTTAATTTCAATTCAGTTGTTGATCCATAAGAAATTTCATTACTTTAGTCATAAAGGTTTATTGATCTCTTAAAAAAATTAACTCGCTATATCACTATTTTTTCCACAAATAAACCAAATATTATTTTAAATGTAAGAATCATAAATTTTAAAATTTGAGTTTTTATGCAAATGACATTTCATTGTTTTCTTTAACATTCAATGATTAATAGTTTGTGTCTCCTGGATTAATCCCTCCCTATTTTTCACACTCACAAGCAACCTATGGGCTATGGGTTAGTTAAATTTTTGTAAACATTTCTCATGGATTCAAATGGTTTAACCACTTTTGGGATAACAATTTCTATGTAATCCATGAATTAATTTAAATTAAGAAGTAATCCTGTCTTCTCCCTAAATAAAATAGTAAATGCTTTATATCTTTGGTACCATAAATACCATACTAAACTATAATGTCTCAACCCCCCCCCCCCCTCAAAAAACAAACAAACACTACCCAAGTCTTTTTTCAGATGTCTGGTCTGCATCTGCTATTGATGACTTTATTAATTTGTTTTTTATCATTGATAAACTGTTGGGCTGCAACCAGGTAAGTATATTGGAGGCAGTTTATGAATAATTCATTACTCTCTCTTTTTTTAAGGCCTGGAGTGCTTACTTGACCAACTGGACCTACGTTCTGTTGACCATCTACTTCACACTTCATGCATTAATAACAATCATTGTCTACACTGTGTGCTGTGGATCAAGACTTCGGCTCACACAACGCCAACAACATGAGGAACACTGGCCTTTATTTCATGAATTGTCCTCTGAAGGCTACGAACACATTCCCTCTGATGACCAGCTTGCAGAGGTGGTTTATGAATCAAGGTGAATTTTTTTAAATTACTTTTTTGTAATCAAGTTCTATTTTTGATTTTGTACTGATCTTTTCTTATGATTGGAAGATCTCTAAAACATTTTGGATTTTGGTATAAGGTAAAAAGTAGTGGTTTACAGTGTATGATCATGGTAACTTGTAGAATTCCTAGAGTGAGAAATTAAAAAAACACCAACTTTGTAGCACATGAAATTTTTTAAAAATTACATTGTTTTAATTTGAAATGACAGTGAGTTTAGTATGCCTTTTTGTAAAGTTATAAACTAATGCTCTAATTTAATGTTCAACAAACTCATTTAGTCAAAAAAGCTTAAAAACGGCAGCAGAATATTAGAAAATATTGAATGCCAAATTACTTTTCCAGAGCCATGTGTGTTTAAACTCACTGCTAAGCATTAAACTAAACCAGATATATCAGTATAATCTTATTTATTGACACAAAGTACAAAACTTGCATTAAACATTAAATTTGACTGACTTCCACTCTCTGGCACCTGCTAGTGAAAACTGATTTGTGGCCAACTTGTTATACCACACCAAGGCTGCTAAAGAGCAGCATGCAACATTTTAGTCTATTCCTGATGAATAATCCTTTTAAACAAAAAAAAATTTTTTTGGATTAAATCCAAGTGTCTTTTATTTTCTAACCCTTAAATTCAGTTGACTCTTTTCTTTACTGAACAGTGAGATTTGAGTGCTAGGTGAAATGATGAATTACAGTCAGACCTCACGAAGTTGAACTTTCCTAAGTTGAAAACCTCTTATATTGAATTAATTGTTAGGTCCCTGCCAAATTCCATAAGACC
This sequence comes from Radix auricularia, assembly GCA_002072015.1. Lineage (NCBI taxonomy): Eukaryota > Metazoa > Mollusca > Gastropoda > Lymnaeidae > Radix > Radix auricularia. The sequence goes on from MUZC01001678.1 coordinate 55,330, forward strand.
AATGTATTTTGGATCACCTTAACTCAAAGATTTTTGGCTTCTGTACGTCACATTTTCCAAGGCGTTTGGGTAACAGGAAATTTTTTTACTCCACCAATCCCACTATGGAAAGAGTCAGTGGTGTGAGTATTTCAAAGATAAGTTGGCTTCCTTTCATATGAAACATCAGACACTGCCTCTCCTTCCTGTCAACCTTCTCGCTGGTATTGCTGCCCCACCTTCTCAATATCATTGTTGTCCTTGATTAATCTGCGCCCATTATGCCATTTTCCCTAACTCGAAAACTTCATAACTCAGTTGTTTTATTCTGGTCCCTTTGAGTTCAACTTAGAGAGGTTCAACTGTATTAGCAAAGATTTGACATAGGTCACAAACATTCACATAATCACAAAAAGTAACCTGCAAATTATTATTTAATAAAGAGATTAATATAAATAGTTTTAACATATAAATAGAACCCAAAACAACATCATGCCAAATAAAAATGCTTTGATTTTCTAGCAGGACCAATTATTTCAGAAAATGTGTTATGATCTCCTTCATTATTTTTCAATTTCAAATTACATGTAATTATTTATTTTTACTTTCTTGTTCAAATCTTTTATGTTTTTATCATCTATGAAATTTGACTAGCAAGTTAAGTGAAAAATATATTTTTTCAATTGATCTCTTTTCCAGAACTTCTTTGCCTTGGTACTTTGCCCTTGTCTGGATACTTTTCAACGCTGCTAGTGTTGGGGCGGTGATGGTCTCCCTTGTTTTCTGGGCCATCCTTGTTCCTGGCTCTGATCTGGGCATGCTCACCAATGACAACATTCAGCTGCACCTCATCAACAGTGTCCTCATCCTCATTGAGCATGGTGTGACGGCAGTTCCCATACGGTTGCTACATGTGGTGTACCCCATCCTGTACGGTGTGATTTACGCCTTGTTTTCTGTCTTCTACTGGGTAGATGATCACTCCCATGTCATGTATTTTATCTTAGATTGGGGCAAGCCTGGTCCTACGGTTGGATATGTATTTCTTGTTGGTCTTGTTATAATTCCACTCATCCACCTTGTGATATTTGGGCTTTACCGTTTGAAGCTTTGTCTCTTTCAGCGCTGGTGCCATGATTGATGGTAAAGAGAATAAATATTTTCTGGACTTATTATGACTTAACTACAGAAAGAATTGTTCCTGTATTGAAATTCATATTATTTCCTCACATAAAAAGTGCCTTAACTGCACAGATAGAAAATGTATTATATGCCATACAGACAGAAATTTTACTTTAATATTTATGTTTTTTTATTTGTAGAGTAGTTTATTGCTGTAAATTATTTCATATTTCTAGATTATTTTAAAAAAAAAAATTGTTACTTATGTGAACTTATATGTGATTATGACTTTTAAAAAACTTTACCTACTTTAAAAATAGTTATATTTTTTTTATTACATTCTTCAAATAAATATATTTCTTTTAATGTAAGAGTCAAGGAAAAAAAAGCAGATTTTGACTTTTTTCTTAGATTAATATTTTTTAAACTTTTATTTTATACATATTAAATTAAAAAATTATAAAATAAAATTTAAGAAAAGATATGCTAAATTTTCAAGGGGTATACTTATTTAATTATAAATTCAATTTTTCTTAAATACATATTTATATTAATTCATTTTAAAAAAATAGACCTACTTATGGCGAACATTATAAACATTTATAATAATATTTAATGTATAGTATTTTAAACATTCCAAGCATTATTTATACACAAAAATTTCAAGGGACTATATTACATTGATTTTATCACTCAAACATTATCAAGCTTTTAATTAATATTTTTCACACATTCCAAGATCAAATCTATTATGGTGCTGTCCTTTACCATTTTAAAAATGAATATCCTCTAAACATTATTATTTGATCAAAAACCTTTCTAAATCATCATCAAATACTTTTAATTAAATTTTTACAAAAAAATCTTAACAAATAGGTATGATTTGATATTTTTACTTTATGGACACTTTCTGACGACAAATACAACACTTGCTATATCATTTGATGAAATGTATAGGCAATAGTTGTTTTTTTAAATAAAAACACTAAAATCTCATTTTACTTAATAGTCAGTATTAAAATCTATTTTCAACACATAGAATCATATTATTTATCTTATTAAAAATATATATGTTAAATAAACCTTATTAATAAATTTTAGAATTTAGAACAACTCAAGTTTTACAATTATATTTAAAAAAAATTTAAACATTAAATAAAAAACAGATTTTAGTTTAAGTTAAAATTGATAGAGAGTATACACTTTTAAAGCTATCTTTTAATTATTATTTTTATTTGTACATGATTAAGGTCACTTAAACTTGTAAAATATAATTAAGGAATATTTATAATTCAACATCTACATTGCAGCATAAAAATATTAACATTTATTTGTATTGGATTTTTATAAAGTTCCAATTATTTATTAAATGATATTAAAAGAATTTTTTTTTAATAGTTTAATCCGCTCAATTTATAAATTATTCACACATTTTTATTAACCTGATTAACTTATAATAGCAAATTCTTAAACATTTTCACAGCGAGAAAACAAATATGTTTATTTTAATGAAAGCATGTTATTAAATTATTTAAATAAGTTAGGATGACATTTCCATGCATTTCTGTGTAAAAAGTTTTTTTTAACCATATCTCAATTTCCCCTTCTTACTTATCAAAACTAAAACTTTTTCATAAATTTAAAATCTTACAAATTTCTTTTGAACAAACATGAATAATCTATGTCTAATATACTTCTTAAAAAAAACTTTCAAAGCAATAGTCAATAGTCACTGGCAAATAAAAGGCAGAGATTCCATATTGTAATATGTGTTCATTTTGAAATGTAAAAAAATTGTATGTTATGAATTTTAATTGTTTTATCTAAAAAGAAAATGTATATTATTTTTGTTATACATCTGTTTTGTGATATTAACGATAGTACTTTTTTGTGTTTTACTAGCTTTATTAAAGATGATCTGGTATAAGTGCACATAGTTTTTGTGGAGGGCTGCCTGGAAAAAATGTTTTTCTTTTTTGTAATATAGATAAATATACATATATATAAGAACATTTGATTTCATAAGCTTGGGAAATTTTCTAAAATTGTTGTGATTATTATGCCAAATTCTAACTGTGATTATTAATTTTCAAAAGCATTTTCATGTAATGATTAGAAATTGATACAATTTTAAACATCCAGTTTTAGGTACTGTATTTTTACGTGAATAAGACATGTCTTATAAAAAGTTTTACAAATCCTGGGCGCGTCTTATATATGTATGAATGTAAAATATTTTTTACACAAATTGTCCTAACCCACTAACCGCATTGATCAGGCATTTATTGGTACTAATCCCACTTGCTGAAGACCCTGCTTAACACAATCAGTACAGCCCCTTAAATCTGGTGTTTATTAATTTCTAGAATCTAGATACCATGTCCTCAACCCATTTGGTATTGGCCTGGTGGCGGATAGGAATAAATGATAAATGGTCCTGCCTCATATAATTCTTTGATTTAAACAAAAAAGGTGAATATAAAACAATGGACACATTTTCATTTTTAGACAAAGTGAAGGAAACCATCTGGTATTGCTCAGTGTGAGGGAATGCTAGGTGGCTAGCACAAGGCTCCATGGGGCCTTGCCAGCACCGAGACTCGAACACGTGACTCTCTTTTTACCTTGGTTCAACAGTCCAGCAAGCTACCGCTAGTCCACCGCGCCCCTGTCTTATATGGGTCAAAATTAAATGTGTTAGTGTATTTTCATTTATTGACAGTGGTCCAGCAGATTACCGTTTAAACACTCTTTGAAATAAGAATTTTTAGAGATTTTTACTAATTTGGTTTTGCATTTTATTTAAAAATCCATTCATAAATAATTGTAAAAAAATTATGTTTAAAAAGATTTTTTTTAGAAAAATAAATAAATGATTATCTACACGTTAAAAATACTTGAGAACAACAGTTTATAGTTGATAGGGTTAACCTTCCAGTTTCCCACATCTTAAAAAATTTCAGCAAGTTACACTTGTCGCTCATTATGCCAGTGAATGTAAAATATAGTTAATAGATCATTTCTGTTATGGTTTCATGGGTTCTAATTCATTTTCACTCAGGATTATTTTCAAATAGAAGCCAAATAGCATTTAAACAGGAACTCAGTTCTTGAAAAAATTTTGTACTCAAATGTTTAGACACAAAGGAAAAAAATTTAGCCTCATATGCTATTGTTTCTAATGTTTTAAATCAGTCTAAAGACCCAACAGAGATCACCTGCCATAGGTTCTAATAATTTCATGTCAAACTTGTTTTCATTATGTAAATAATAGATGGACATTTATTGACATTCCAAATTTTTTTTTACAGACTTTTGAATTCAAGTGTTTAAAAAAAAAATCAGTTCATCATAATTATTTTAATGCATTAAAAAAATTCTTGGACATATGAAGTGAAGTGGTAAAATTTTGTAATATATTCCCGTTGTCAAAGAGAATTGAGAAAACTTTTATATTTTTTTCAAAATCAAAGCAGTGGTGTCTCCTAATTCTGAATGTATCAATTATTATATCTTCAAACTTCAAAATTTGTCATAGTTATTGAGTTTAAAGAATTTAATTTTTAAAAATCAAAACTAAATGTAACAGGAAAACAGCAGAGCAGTCTAAGCTTGGCATTTATGTGTTTTTTTTTTNGGGGGGGTGTTGTCATGTGTAAATTTATTTTCTAATAAGATTTTATAAAATAAAATAATGCATTTGTTTTCTTTTCCTTATTTTAAATAAATATTTTACCGACATTATCTGCTCTTAAAATCTCGTTTTGAAAACTTACTCAAATTGTAAGCTTTTTCCTTATTTCCCTGTGTCCAAAGAACACAATATTATGCAGTGGCAGTCCTTGTACGTTTTCCTGTTGGTGTGAGGTTCTCAACACTGCGATGAGCCCATAAAAGTAATGTCTGGTGCTGTCTTCTCTAGAGTTGACGGCTGATTGTGTCACACTTGCTGGTCCTGGAAGAAAACTGGCTGTTCCTGTCCAATTTCTCCCTCTAAGGTTCGTTGGTCCGTGTGCTAATTAAGAAAAAAAAAAAAAGAAACTTTTCGTGTGCCAAGTTGAACAAGATCCATTTTTATTATTCAATTTTTCTACAAAACTTGCTGTGCTGTAATTCTTAAATGCTGCATTGCATTGGCCGCGCAGCTTAAAGGGAACATTAGTCCTGTCCCTCGGACTGGTCCTGTGACACTTGCTGGAAATGTCACACTTTATGGCTGCTTTATTGGCACTTAGCTGCTAATGTCACTTTTGTTGGTTTTGTAACAATAAATTATCCCGTTACACTTTTTTGTCCTGATAGACCGCCCTGGACACAAATGTCTACATAAATCATTGCAAATAAGTTAAAATAAACAAATATCTTGCCAAAAGCAATAGTATTGAAATCTCGTTGAATGGTCTCCAAATAATCATCTGTTTTGTAAATAAACGTAGTGGTTCTAGGCTTCAGTGTGACCACAGTATGCTGCCAGTTGAGAGACACTTGTTCCGTAATGGAAGTATAGCAGGACTATAACTGGCGGTAATTGTCCACGTCACTACTTAAAATGTATGAGGAAGGATCGCATGAGTGGAGCAATTCGATATACACACGCGCGCACATGTTTATGTACACATACCACACTAACTTAGTTGAAAGTATTGCCTGCACATCTTTATATGATTAGAACATTTTAACAAGAGAATTTTAACATTTTTATATTAGGGTGTTAAAAACATGTCTCTTAGGGAGAGCTTGTTTTGCTATACTTTTTTGGTGAATATTAATATTAAGGCCTACGGATCAGCTCATTGATCATCGTTACACACCATCCCATGTCTATTTCAGTGCACCTTCGTGCATTCAGTACTCAACACAAAGAGTGGTGACGTCTTAAGGAAGTGGCGCCGCGGTTTTTTGTTTTAGACCCAAGTTTTACTGCCTTGTTTATAACTGCGGTGTTAACGAAATGGTAGAGGTGGTGGGTTCTGCGACTCGAAAAGCCATCTGTTCGAACTTAGGACCGCCCACTCCATGCGTGATATAGTTGACAACATCAGCGTGTTACCATTGCTCAAAATGCCAACTCGCATGTCTCAGCAGACGATAGCTTCGCTACCCGATAACAACACACTGATTCAGATTAGGATCTACATATTTGAAGCTAATATCTTGAGAGCTGTTCACATCAATGAGAAATGGTATGAAGTCGACTCAAGGTCGGCTGGTTATTCCCAGCAGCATAGGGGCTAATATCGGGATTGATTTCTAGAAAAAGAATATAAAATTTAAATCAGTGTTTCGAGGATGGGGAGTCAGCACAATGTTCAATTCCATATCAACAATGCCACAGCCTTAGAAAACGATACGCTCCTGGTGACTAACCGGGCAAAAAAAGCACCAGCTCAAAATGTAAATCCTTGTTCTGACAGCTTTGCTGAAACGATTAGCGCTTATGCGAAAGAGCTCATTCGCCAGAGAAAAGAAAGCATCTTGGATCAGAGAAACGACATTGTCGACCTGAGCCTCGCCAGAGAGACCGGCACGCCCAGCGAGGAAGACGTCAACACCAACGCCGTTACCAATAAAAACCAAGTGCTGGTCTTCGAAGAACCCCGAGGCAACAAGCAGCAGAAGGGTCGCGCCGCAGAGAGTAAAGTGGTGCAGAAGACCCGAGTCTCTCGCACCCCGCGAACGATTTTGCTGGCTTGGGAAAACACTGGCAAGTCAGTGCCACTGAATGAGTCATCTCTGAAACAGGTACAACATGGGCCATGATGGGGTGTGTTTAGGGGTAACGGGGAAAGGGGAGTAATCCCCTAATGACGTCACACGTGTAATTATTTGTTGAATAAATATTTAATGGTTTGGTGTTAATGTGTTGTGTAAACAAATATATCAAAATTGACCAAGAATAACGTAAACATAATGGCCCGACGAACGTGGGAGAAATCCACAAATTTTCTAAAAAATAATGTGGAATATTCTGAAAATTCAACAGTGCGCCAGAGATTTTTGATAAAATGACTGCAGCAATTCATTGTGCACTGAGCTTTTTAATTTTTTATAATAATTTTTTTAAACAAATTATATTAATTTGGGAAATATTGATATCCTTTAGTGGCCGTCCATAAATGAAGTCACGCGCCTAGTGGGGGAGGGGTTCAAACGTTTGTGACGAGGTGTGACGATGACGAGGGGGGGGGGGATTAAAGAAATTTGACGTCAAATAAAAAATCGTCCAAATTTAAATACAATTTCCACTTAACTAATTCATTGCTTGCAATTTATTTAATGGCTTTTTATATACCTTCACGCGTCTTACGATGTGTTCGGCTAGCAAAACTTTATCAAATAAAAAAAATTTCGTTTGAAATATTCCATGTGAAATACTTTTAAAAACGAAAATGCTTGCGAAGAATCTGTCAAAGGGAAATAAAATAAAGTTCTGAAAAACTAGAAGGTATTTTCTTACAGCTTTTCCCTCTGTACATAAAATAACAATAAAACACAAAGAAGATTTAGGTTCCTTGATTGAATCAATGCCAAGAAGTTAACGAGTCCTTGAAAACGCCGACATGATTTAGACATCAATTGAGAAAGACCAATGTTTAATTTTTGTGTGTGTTAATCTACCCCCTCCCCCCTTCTCATTACTCCTTCCACTCCTATCTCGTCCATGTTAAAAAAAGTGCCTAGTCTAAAAAAAAGTATAGTATAGTTCAGTTGTTCAACGATATTTACTGTAATAACAAAAAATAAATAAAAGCTTTTTTTTTTCTTTCTTTTCTTTTAAAAATAATTTGGGCTTAATTTAAAAGTTCAAGGTTTGGTTTTTAAATGGTTGGTGATGTCATAACTGTTACCATCCGCTCACAGGGACGCGCCTTGCTGAAAAAGTTTAACAAACTCGCGCACTTTCTTGTGTAAACCTAGCAGAAAAACTGATTTTAATAAGACGTACAAAGTTGTCAGTTTGTAAAGTTTATGGATTAAAAAGTTATTACCGCCACCAATAATACCTTTAAGCTGCGTGGTTGCGCGGCCGCGCAGTTCTCTGACCGACGCCTCACAGTGGTTTAGAATAACCGCGCAGCAAGTGTGCAGTGTTGCACAAAAAATAAATGTATGCTTTGCAACTTTGCTCACAACTTTTTTTTTTACTCTGTACACGAACCAACGAACGTTATAAGGAAAATTTACCGCCGCCTAGCGGGCATTAAAATTCAAGCTGCTTGGCCTGTATGACCTGAATAAACGTGACGTCATTGTTTTAGACATTTTCTTTGAACGTTCAGTTTGCTGTAGTTTTAGTTAATGAGTATGACGAATCCATTTACAACAGGAACAAAATTTTGTAGAGCCTAACTGTATATTTTTGAAAGCAGAGGCGTCACTAGGGTTGGTGTCACCCGGGGCGGTAGCTCATGGTGTCACCCCTTCACTCCCCCGAGTCATCCAATGCCAAATAAAGGGAACATATAGAATTTTACATTTTGGTGTCACCCAGGGCGGCCCGTCCCCATCGCATCCCCTAATGACGCACGCCACTGTACGGGTGCACTCTTTTCCTGTTTTGATGTGATTTTCCCCGTACAGACGTGATAGCAAAATGAGCCCCTACATCGCCTTAAGCCCTACAAGATTAAGTATGAATTCGGCTTGTTTTATAAAATTTTATTTAAAAAAAAATTGTTTAGTTGTCAAAGCATAACAATACAGCTAACGAACAGTGCAGCAGTAATGTCAAACACCCTTTGATGTGATTAACCTCCAAGGCCGCGAGTGTGACTATTGATCTAAAAAAGGTCATTTTATTGTTGTCAGACCTAGAATATATAGATACCGGACAATTCCTCAAATTGATTTCGATCTTTTAGTAACAGTTTTCCCTGCTAAATATATGAACGTCAAAGGCATTTGACATGAAATTACCAAAATCTCATGTTTTCTACAAATTATTCGGTATGCGCCGGAAGAGGAATATGGCGAGTGCTGTACCAACCCCTCCTTTGTACAGGAAATGTATGGTGTCATCTTGTGCGTCGCATAATACAGTAATTCCTACTAGTTGAAAACTAAGAAATACTATGACATTAAAAAAATATATCCAATAGGGCCCATTATACATTCTTACTCCGAAGCTCACGAGATTTATTTTGTTTGTTTTTCTTTTTTTTTCTTTTTCAATATTCACTAGTTTCAATATTCACAATATATCCCCCACCCCCACTCGATTTCACGTACGTCACACGAGAGAGGTAGATAAACGTAGGACGCAATAATCTTCTGTATAGAAGGAGTGCCTGTAACAGATAAGATTAGATAAATATAATGTTTATTAACTAATGAAAAATACCTTACTACCGCTATCGGACCTTTTAACCTAAGGGGCCATCCATAAAGTACGTCACGCTCCAGAGGGGGGGTGTAAGAAAGTGTGACAGTTTGTGACAGGGTGGGATGTCCGGCCATGTGTGACGTCACGATGTTTTATATAAAATTTTCTTTATTTTGTTAATTAAAAAGTATAATTTTGTTCGAAAGTGTGACGTACTTTGGGGGGGGGGGGGTTCCCCGAGATTTGTGACAGAGGGGGCAGAAGTTAAAAATGGTCAAAAATAGCGTGAGGTACTTTATGGACGGCCCCTAAAGAGCCATCCGTAAATGAAGTCATGCGATTTGGGTCAATTTTTGACCCCTCCTCCCCCTTGTCACAAAAACTTAGACTCTCCCTCAAATATTAGGTCACAAAGCTTT
>MUZC01001678.1:65193-75708 GCA_002072015.1 Radix auricularia
CCCCCCCCCCCCGACCTAAAAGCCGTATTTTCTAATTGAAAATAAGCATGTTTCAAATATTTTGTGACATTTAAATTTGTATTTAATGTAAGTCTGCAATCTATTTAATATCGCAAATAGGGGTGTACCGGATTCAATTTTTTTAATCCGTCCGGAGCCGGATTCCGACAGATTTACTGAGTGAAATTCTGCCAGAGCCGAAGCCGGATTTGTAAAAATGGCCGGATTCCGGATTTGACGGAGCCGATAAATGGTACATCTCTAATCGTAACTAGGGATGTTAAAATTGTTGAAAAAAAGCTGCGCGGGTACTCGTCAAAAACACCGCATAATTTTCGCTGTCATAACGGCACTAAAATTACTAGAACTAGAATGAAACCTAGCCACCATCCATTCACCCCATTTCACACAGTAGCAAACAGCATACTTTCAAATGGTCATCACTAAAATATAAGTTTAAACGCTCCATCTCGGTTTTAAAATATAATCACTGCAATTCCCCCACACCTTTTTTTCCTCCTGGCACCGATCAATGTTTAATCGATACAACTACAATTAAACGTAATTTTCAAAGTGTTTTTGGAACCACGTACATAAGAGCTGGTAATCGTAAAATTTGTTGATTAAAGAATCACACCAGCTATTACTGACAGCATGGGTTAGTTTCGTTTCAATGAATTTTGCAAGTCAAGAAATGACTAATTAACTTGCTAACAATACAAGAAAATTTAAAAGTGGTCGTGTATCTGAGAAAGGGGAATGCCTGGCCGGGATAGGGGCTGTTAAAAAAAAAGATAGGGATGTGATCATGTGACAGACTCCAAACAGAATATTAGAGTGGGGCAAGATGACAAATGATGTTAGGGGCCTTCCATAAATACCGTTACGGGATTGAGGCCAATTTTTCAACCTCCCTTCCCCCTCGTCACAAAAAGTTAGACCTCCCTACTATATGACATCACAAAGATTCGCGGAGCCCCCCCCCCCCCCCGCACATAAAAGCCGTATTTTCTATTTGAAAATGAGCATGTTTCAAATCAATTTATTGTCATTTCAATATGTATTTACTGCGAGACTGTCCTCTAATACCGTAACACGTGTGAGGTCATGTTAAACTTCATTAAATAAATTGCTAGCAATTACATATTTAAACGAAACTTTTATTTAAAGTTAAGCATTGTAATGAGATTTTACAGTTCTTAAACATCCTTTCCCCCCTCGTCACAAATGTGTGACCCCTCCCCCGTGACGTCATTTATGGAAGGCCCCTTACAGATGAGGAGGCATGCATGGGTCCTGTACATGAATAATTAGTCATTATTCATTGTCATTTTGACAATTTAATAGTAGCATTTAATTGCTTCCCCTTGCTTCCCCCTTGGGCGTCAATGTTTCCATCAACAGCATGCATTTCTATACTCCTTAATAAAGTGCTTTTAATGACAAATAGTTTGACGACATATTTATATATTTCAACCAATAGGCCGCATATATGAATGATCTTAACGTACAATGTATGTAGTTTAGAACACATTGGGGTTGCCTACTCCTAATTTACAGCTGAATGGAAATGAGGCTGAGCGGGTCATCGGCAGCCCCTCAATTCACCTACTAAAATTACGCATACGGTGCCATTGGGGAAACAAATATTCAATAATCGAACATTTTTGTACAGCTTTTTGATTAGGGGTTCGGAAAGTCATATAAGTATTTATATTATGGGGCCGGCCATAAAGTACGTCACGCTCCAGAGGGGAGGGGAGGGGGTGTAAGAGATTGTGACAGTTTGTGACAGGGGGGGGGGGTCCGCCATGTGTGACTTCACGGTGTTTTATGTAAATTTTAATTATTTTGTCCGAGATTTGTGACAGAGGGAGGGGGAGTTAAAATGCTCAAAAATAGCGTGACGTACATAATGATCGGCCCCAATCCTACTAACATTATAGGCTAAATAAAAATACCTTATAACAAATATATAGGCAGATAGAGAAAATGCTATTTAAAAAATAATTTAAAAAGCAGGGCCGCTTTTAGGCCACTGCAACCTATACACTATGTGGCCGCAGATGGCCCCGCGCTTGCATAAACTCATCCTATCTTAATTCTCACTTATCCTTATTAATTACTTATCCCTATCTAAACTGGGCCCGACGCAATGCGCTTCGCATATTAATCCGCAAAGGGCCCCGCAATTGCTAAGACAGGCCCTGTTCAAAAACATATATTTATTATTTATACTTAAATCATATTATCTTATCTGACTTATCTTATCAGTTACAGATTTAATACTTAATTAATATATTAAATGAGCCTTTAAGTAAAATTAATGGGGACAGGCTGGATGAAGGGGTTTTCCGGGGAGACACACGAAGAGCTATAGTGCCAATAGACTCGGGGCTACTGACTTTCTTCCACACGTAGGGGTATTAGATAAATAAATAGTTACGTATATTGTAAGTGTTCATAGTTTTTTTATAGTGATGATGAGAAAGTTACATTCTTAGAAAGTGGATATAGGATGAGATAATGTGAATGATGGAATGATATTTTCGAAACGGTATCTTCTTATCTTATCTACCTTATCTATTACAGACGCTCCTTCAATACATAAGATTATTGCGTTCTACGCTTATCCATGGGTTTTGTCCAGTCTTGCATTTTTATTAGTGTATTAATAAGTGGTAATAGGATGTTGTTTTTCCTGGTTTTATCAGGCAATCCAATCCAAGCCCTAATTCCAGACGGTAATAACGATAATTTTTATGATTATGTGTTTTTTTTTTTTTGGATACGGCATACGGAATTAGAAAAGTGTTTTTATCATTTTATTTTTATCCCAAGCCCAATGAGCCCAACGCCCAATGCAAATGTCTATTATATCCCTATCTATGTCTATCTCAGGGTATTAGTATTAGTATTACTAATTCTAGGTGCACGTCAAGTCATTATTTTCTCATAAGAATTGTATTAACTCTTAAGACATTTTAAATAACTAATAAATTGTTTCCTTGTAATCATTAAAATATAATTATTATTAACAAAATATTAATTAAAATAGCGAAAAGTTACAATAAATAATTGTTCATGATCGCGTGATTTCAATATACGAGATTTTATACGATATTACATGGAAAAAAACATGGCGTTTTCCATGACGACGAGACGCCATTTAACTTTATGAAAGAACTAGCTTTATTTTTCCTCTTAGCATATTAAAACATTAATTTGGCAGAATTTTTGCTGCTTTATTAATAACACCTTGTGCACAAATAGAGCTAGCTTTCAAATCTGCCAGTATTACTGCCATCAATGCATTTAAAATGTCAAGTCATCATCGTCCAGGAATAATAAATTATTAAGTTTGAGTTCGTTAATAGTTAATAAATAGTTAATAATTAATTGTCAATAGTCAATAGCTTATTTCTATTTTACTATTAACATCTTAAAACAAACTGAATATAAAACACATTTTTAACAAAAGGATTTTATTTATACTTTATAGTGTACTACATCTTTAAAGTTTAAAGTAACATGGCAAACATGGAACTTACTTAACTTACACTTAAAACTTAAAACTAATTTAACTATGTGAACTATGTGTAATTTGTAATTGTGTTGGATTGCTAAAAAAATCAACCTGGTTGCTGGTATCTTGTTTAGTTTAGCCTAATCAGCCTAATCTAATTAATTTATTTTTCGACTTCACTTTGCAATTTAAATGTAATTTTAAATGACTGAAAAATTAATTTATAAATTAATGATCTATACTATAATCTATAAATTATAAAATTATATAATAAATTATAAATATAATAAATTAATCGAAAAATAAATAAAATGAACTAAATTGTTGATACAAACAGTTTTCTCACTGTAACCAATAAAATTCTCTAACTCACAAAATCTACATTTTAGCCAAATAATTGTTAACTTTTGAGTGATCACTGAAAATGCGTTGATGCTGTAGAATGTAAAATGTAGTTATATCTCAAATAGTGAAATACTGCATAAAGAAGCAGATGAGCTGTATTAAAGAATGAAAACATTTTATTATCAATTGACCGTGGTAAAGCGTGTGTTGCCTATCTTAAGTCTAGGTTTTCTGTAAAGTCAAACTGAACGTCAAAGATATAAATATCATGTGATACTAGTATTAAAAATCTCTTGATGTAAGAGAAAAAAAAGATATGAGTGCTTGTGCTGAAATAGACTATAGTGAAGTCCTACCTTCCCTGGATGAGTCTGTCTTCACTTTTCACCCTAAAGTCAGTAACACCAGTATAAAGATTGTTGAAAGTTTGGGAACAGACTTTATGAGCAGGCAGTTAAAGCATATAGAGCATCAAAAAGAATTTGTAAGTTCATGTATAGACTGAAGAGTAGACAATCTCTTTTTTTTTGTGACAGGACAATTTTATAAGAAAACGTGTTTTTATTTAATGAATTACCTGTAAATTACCATACAATTTTGATGCGCTGGACTGCCGAATTGTGGCAAGAACACGAGTTCGAGCCCCGGCACTGGCAAGGCCTCCGGGGCATTGTGCTAGCCACACAATCCATTGCTCATTACAAGGTGGCTTAATAAACTTGTCAATGCTACTTCACTTGCCCTAGAGTCCGCCATGGACTGAAAAAGGGGTTATATAATATAAAGAGGAAGGAGAAATTTTAAGATCCTGTCAAAGAATAGGAACATCTTTACCCCTGGTGACAGGTCAAATGTATGTATTCCAAATTACTGCCCCTGGGTAAATTGAACAGACCTCTCTGGATTATTTTGAGTTAAAACTGTTAATGAAGAAGTTGCCATAAAAGTTTGTACATTTCAGTCCTAATATTTTAATTTCAGTTAGAGAAGGCCAGTAAACATCACCTGTCACTTGTTCAAAGCAGTTCAAAATCAGACTGTAAAAAAGAGGTAAGTTTTGAAGCAAGTAGGAGTTTTTTTCTTTATATGACATACAAAAAACATATTGAAGAGAACTTATTGAAATATATGAGGCACATATATAAAACTATAATTATTAAAAAATATCAATGAAATAATGAATGAATTGATTATACTTTTTAAAGATAATGATTCTCTTTACTAGCAATGAAAAGAAATAAAATATTGTGTTAAAAATATAATATTCTTAGCGTAAATGTACAATAATTATTTTGGGATGTTCTATTCCATAAATGCTATTTGAACAGGAGGTAAAGAATGGGGAAGATCAAATGACAGAAAAAGAGAAACCCACTATAGGCAAAATGAGTCCCTCTAATAACATGAGCCTAACTCGTACGAAAACAAATGTAGCACCTGATGTCAGCAGGAATTTCAATGGTATGTTGTTTCCTCTGGTAGGCTGGCATTAAAAAATAAACATAAGTAATCCATTTTAGTCGTCTCCAAAACTTTGTTTGTTATAATTGTTCTGTCTGTATCTGTAGTCTCATCTCCAGGATGTTCTTAAAGAAAAAAATTGTTAATTCATTTTTTATTATCAGTTAGTTCAAATGAAAATTTCCTGAAAGAGAAAGAGAATAGGAGGTTAGAATAGGAGGTTTAAGATATTTTGTGATTTTATTTATTTTGGCTTGTTATACACAGAGATGACACATCAACTTAAAAGCATCTTGTAGTAATTTTTTTTAATTCCCTCTTTACTTTGTGTATGTATGTTATTATTATTATTATTATTCTTTTCATGCTCAAGAAAACTGTTGCATGCCTTGACTGTTCTGTATGCACCGCTTTTCCTATGAAGAATAGTGAAATAAACAGGATATATTATGTAAATTATATAAATATCTTCCTTAAAATGATAGATTTTTGAGTAAAGACATCATTCTGATATTTTTTTTGGGTGCTGAATTTTTAATCTTATCGTGCTTTGCATGTATTATTTTAAATTGTATTTCTGTGATAAGCTAAAGGGATTGTGTTAATGTTCTGGCTCTTGGTGGCATTTTATGTTATTAGTTCTGGTGCATGAATAAGTAAAAGCTATGAACCTGCAAAATTTTGTTTTCCTAGGGCCCTTGGCCCAGCACAACTCAGAACATATGTTCCATCAGTCTAGCTCCGAGGGCCAGGAGATGGCAGATACCTCTAACAACAAACCTAAAGGAGGAGTTAGCGACCAGAATAATAAGGGTATGGCTCCACGAAGTTATTGTTTGATGGCACTCACAGTGTGGATCACCAGTTGTTTTTGCCAGATTTAAGCTGGACTGTTTGAATTTTTTAATTAGTTTTATGTCCTTAGGTAGATTTTGCTTTAAAAACTAACTCTTGAATTTTTTATAAAAATTATTTTTTAAATCTCTATTTATCAATATTATTGTGAAAAAAATTAAATAATTTTTCAGCATTATTTAAAATTTTAAAGTTTATCAGCAAGCAATTGTGTATTAAATAGAATGTCACACTTCAGAAGATTAATAATGAACAATTATAGTTATCAAAGGGTAAGAAAATTCACATGAAATTATTTCTATTTTTTGTATAAAGACCATGAACATTTGAATGTTAGGCCTTTCTTTAATTAACTAAATTTCTTTGATCTCGCTCTGAGTTGAGGCTGTGTGATGAATGGTCTTATTGTATCATGTAATATAAATGAGCTAAGTGTTATAAATTTAATGGTATTCAGAAAAGTGTTCACTATCACTATCTTCTTTTTAAAACTATTATGCTACTCATAAAAAAAAAATGATGAAATGATGCTTTCATATTAATATATCTGTATGCAATGTTAATAACAAAGTGGCTTTTTATTTGCTAAACAATATAAGCTTGATTAATGTTCAACTTAATTTTTTTTTTAACCATTTCTGTTTTATCAGTTTTTATGTGTTTTTGATTATTTTGATAATTTGCTTCGTTGCTTTTTCCATTGTTAAAAATTTTTTTTTGGGTTCTAAGTGTGCTGTGTATGTATATATCATGGTAAGTTTCACAAAATCAATAGATTGTACTAATATTTTCCTCTAATTTTTTCTGTAATTTATTTACATTTAATTATAGAGAATTGGGTGAATATGTATGCCTCGAATATTTGTATTTGTTTTAAAGTGTAATATCTATGAAAAAAAGTACATATTTCTGGTATTGTTTGTTAATTATTAACCCCTGTTTTTTTCTAAATGCTTAAGAATTTCACATGATCTTAGCAGAGTGTCAAATATTTTAAATGTACTTAAGATGTAAATTAAAAAATTGTTTATTCTTTCCACAGAAAATGAAATGTCTGATGCTTTCCTCATTGCTAGAAGTAAAACAATGCCCACCCTGAACCGAGTTAAGGTGCCACAGCAGAAACTAGGAGCTATCCCCAATGAGGGAGAAAGGTTGCGGCATGCTAAAGAAATGGCTGAACGGGCGATTAAGGTTGGCTTTATGATGGAACAAGTTCTTTTGTGTTATATAGACTTTAAAAAGTTGAAATCTAAAGTAACATTGTACACTTCCTATATTAAATTTGACATAGAAAGTTATCCCCCCCCCCCCTAAAGATTTAAGCTAAAGTAAATTTTCACGAAATGTCATTCCAGTACAAGAAGATATTCACCATCCAGGGAGGCTACTCCACTATTCGGCATAGCTTGAGAAGGCGTGGGTGGGTAGAGAAATTTTACAAGATTCCCCCACCGGTAAAAAAACCCAATCAGTCCAAGCGAGACAAGAACTCAGATGATGATGATAACAACAATGATGATGATGATGACGATGATGTAGATGATGATGACGATGACGCAGATGACATGGACAGTAAGTTGGGAGCTTTTAGTTGGGGCCCTGACATATGCTTGAAATCTGAAGATTCTTAAAACAATCTGATGAATATGCTAAATGATATCATCTTTTACTATTTGTTTCTTTAATTTTTCAATCCTTTGAGGTTTGTCTTTTTCGATAAATTCTGGATAATCAACATGCCAGGTTATTTATGGGGAAAATTTCTTAAAAATTAAGCATTGAAATCAGTCTGATAAATGTAATTTTTATTTAATTATTGACATCCCCTTACATATTTCACAGCAAAGGACAAAGTAGGTAATAAAAAAATTATGTTCTTTTTTTCTGCTTTCAGTTGGCTAGGAAACATGTAACTTTATGATAAGAAATATAATTATTTATTTTGACAAATCAATTAATAGGTACAATTTTAATTTGATGCCAAGTTACTTGTATTAGAGTAAGATTTTGTTACAACTTCATCTAATTTGACAGTGATAGGTTAGCTTTTAGAAATTTCTGAAAATAGTTGCTGAGTAGTTGTGTTGATTATTCTTTGTTCAAACTTTAAATTTTTTAATTTTTATTTTATATCCATTTATTTAATAGGGTTGAAGTAAGTTTACTTACTGATTGTTTGGTACTAATTTTACTTGCTGGATTAAATTAAATTAATGTTGCAGTACTTGTACTTACAATTATAAATAAACAGGAAAAAGTATTTTTTAGTTAAAAAAACATCACATCTAAAAATAATGAGAAACCCTGTAATTAAAAAATTTTACAGCACAAAAATTGTGATTGATTGAACCAAATTAAAACTGACAAATGTCTGCCCCTGAACAGATACAAATACAAATGCTAAGCATAACATAATAACATCTGATAAGGCAATTAAAAAAACAAATTGATCCCTTACAGACCATGAAGGTCCATGGGAGCAAGTGAAATAGCATTCACAAGTTTCATTGACCACTAACGAGCAGGGGATTGTGTGGTTAGCACAATGCCCCGGGGGCCTTGCCAGTACAACGGCTCAAACTCGCCACTTGAGTTATTGCAGCGGTTCGGTAGTCCAGTGCGCTACTACTTAGACCACCGTGCCCCCCATAAGGCAATTACATAGCACAATAACATCTCATTTTGTATTTATATCTCATGTGACAATTACATTTCATATCACAATTACATTGTATATTTTAGATGACCAGCCTAAAGTTCCACCATGGGAAGAAGAAGATGGAATCTATGGAATAATGGTAGTAATTTATCATCTGTTGATGTTCTCTCAACTATTGCACTTGTACTTCAATTCCCTCTTCTTTAACAGGGCGTTATGTTAGCCCAATAGTTTTTATAACTTTAAGCAAAGAGACTGTATAAAATAATTCATAAAGGTTTAGCTTAACAAATGGCAATATGCAGTGTAGGTGTAATTTAATTGCTATATGGCTGTGTCTGTGTTATGTAATGGCTAAATGGTTGTTTAGGTGTAGTTTAGTCACTGTACGTAAATGTTATGGCTATGCAGATGTAACACAGCATTCAGGGCCATTATGATCCTCTGAAATTTTTTGTAAACTCCTAAACAAGACCATTGAAGTTTACTTTGTATTTAGATTATGTTTTAACAATTCAATGTTAACCTTGATGGAGATAAGGACTATGTAAATCTGATTTATGCCAACAATTAAACAGTATGTTGATTATAATCTAAACGAGAGCACAGTATTTATGATGCCTTAGATATTTAATCAGTCTGTCCATCAATATGTTTACATTAAAGCAATCCGCTGACATTCATTTTTAATCACCTCCTCAGTCACGACTGGTTAGAAATGTTAATCCGTCATTATTCTGGGTACTGAAGCGAGATGCTATAGATTATCGCTTCCTGTCAAAGGACCAAATGGTGAATCACTACTGCAAAGCTGGATCTTTTACTACAAAGGTAAATACAACAAGAGGATAAAGGACCTATCAAATTTTTTCCACTAAGGACATAATATTGATTATTGATGTATCATGTAGGAAATTAGCATATTGTAGAAGGAATGTTTGTTTGTCAATCATGAAAATTTTTTTTTTTTGAATTGAAATATTTAGAAATAAATTAAACCTGCGAATTCATTTATGAGATGTTTTTTTGTCACATTGCCTGCCAAATTCAAAAATACTGATGTGAAGTGCTATTTGTTAAAAGTTTAAGCACTGGACAGCCAGCCTATTAATTAACCAATTATTGTAACAAGTCATTTTCACCTTCTTATGAGAAGTTTAGTCCCTGTACACCTAGCGTCATCTTGTGTCATGCCAGTAGTCCATGGCACACATTTTTACTGTGGAAGGCCAGAGTTGCACATGCTGAGCTGTGCTCTGCCAGTAGGCCATTGTGGGGGGGGGGCTGCTGTGTTATGTCACACCAGTAGGTCATTGTGGGGCTGCTGTGCTATGTCACACCAGTAGGACATTGTGGGGCTGCTGTGCTATGTCACACCAGTAGGTCATTGTGGGGCTGCTGTGCTATGTCACACCAGTAGGTCATGGGGGGCTGCTGTGCTATGTCACACCAGTAGGTCATTGTGGGGCTGCTGTGCTATGTCACACCAGTAGGTCATTGTGGGGCTGCTGTGCTATGTCACACCAGTAGGTCATGGGGGCTGCTGTGCTATGTCACACAAGTAGGTCATGGGGGAGCTGCTGTGTTATGTCACACCAGTAGGTCATTGTGGGGCTGCTGTGCTATGTCACACCAGTAGATAGGCAAAATGAGTCCCTCTAATAAC
>MUZC01001678.1:76407-108617 GCA_002072015.1 Radix auricularia
GGGGGGCTGCTGTGCTATGTCACACCAGTAGGCCATGGGGGGGGGTTGCTGTGCTATGTCACACCAGTAGGCTATGGAGTGCAGTTTCATGGATGACCAATATTTCTTCATAACTCTGTTTTAAGCTGTTGGCAGTGTAGTATGTAAAGGATGTGCTTGAGCAGTTTGTGGGGCAGTGCGTAGGAAAAGAAAAATTGTATTTTGAAAAAGTCTGTAGTTTTTTCTGCTATTTTGTGTGCTATTGTGTATGGCGTATCAAGTTAGTGGCAAGAGAGGATATTCCTATTAGTGGGGCTGTGACATTTCCGTATAAGGTTGTAACTGTCTGAACCTTGTAGCTTGCAGAGTGAATAACCTATCAGGACACTTATGAAATGCAGAACTCTTTTTTTTTAAGCTTAGTAATTGTTAACTTGGACAAACAACTTGTCATGTAAACAACAAATAATCTAAAGAATTTCCTCCACTAATGTCAAGTATTCCCTCTCAGGTGGGCCTGTGTGTTAACATGAAGAATGTTGTGTGGTTTGACAACACTGATCACGACACATTCTTTCCACGTTGTTACCGGCTTAGTCATGATGAGGACAAAGAGGCTTTCATAGGTGAGTGCCTGGACTTGAATACTGCTGTTTGGATTTAATGTGGAGAAGACTTAATACTTCATTGGATTTAATGTGGGGAAAGTCTGTTTGGGGAAGACTTAATACCTCATTGGCTATAATGTGGGGAAGGTCTTTTTTATTTATTTTTTAGTTCCATAACCTCTTTTTTTCGAGGTCGTAGGGGATTCTAATGTTTCCATTAGAACATTCTCGGGCTTGATAGACACTGGCGGCGCCCATCCCTTTCCAGGTCAGCGGAGGACTTTCTTAGCGTTAGTCATTTCTCAATATATTTATAGTGGTTTTTGGTGGGCTCGATCCCATGCCCCTCAACTTGTGAGGCGAGTGCACTATTGACTTCGCTACCCAGCCGCCAGACTTAATACCTCATTGGCTTTAATGTGGGAAAGTCTGTTCGGAGTGGCGCAGTGGGGGAGTGGGAATATGCTTGGCTGGCGTATTGAGAGTCACGGGTTCTATGTGAAGGCAGGGTCTTTATCTCGTTGCTAAGGGGTTCCATGAGTCCACCCAGCTACCAATGGGTACCTGACATTAGTTGGGGAAGTAAAGGGGGCTGGTCATTGTGCTAGCCACACAATCCCCTTGAATGCCGTTGCTATAAAAACTTATGAACTCTGCTTCACATTCCCCTGAAAGGGGAACTTTACTTTTACTTTTTACGTCTGTTTGGGGAAGACTGAAGACCTCATATAGGCTGAGCGTGGGGTATCTGTTTGATTATCTCACCATCACAGAGACTTGGTAGAGATAATAGAGAATTATGTGCTATGTAGAGCAGGTCGTTGAGAAAGATGATATATTTCACCATGGGAATTAACTTGCAACCTGTTTTGAGTCCCTAGCAAGATGTTGTGGAACCAAGTTTTATCAAAGAGGGGCAAATTTGAAAAGGAGACACCTTTTTGAAAAGGATTAAAATCATGTTCCTGACAGTAGAGTGGTAGCGCGCTCGACTGGCATACCGATGGTCATGAGTTCGAGGATTTGTTCCCGGGGCTTGAGGAGTCCCCGAGTCACTTAGCTCTGAATGGATACCTAACTAGACAATAGTTAGGCGGCTGGGTAATGCATGGAACCCTTATAGCTGTGGCTTGTGACTGCTGCATCACTTGCCAACAGATCATCTCTCATGGTCTGTGGACGCAAATATCTTCTGCATAGAAGGAGCTTCTGTATATCTAAGATAAGATAATATTTGTTTTAGAGATAACTTATCTTCCATTTGGTGCCCCTAGATGACTATCGGTTAACAGCGTGTATGAGTATTGTCAAAGCGGCTGTCAGACAACATGTTCTTCCAGAACACAAAGATGAAGAAGAAGAAGGAGAGCAGGTTAGTTTCATTCACTGCAGACATTTTAATGAACACACCAATGTAGATGGCGCTCTTTTGTTTTTTCACCCATAACCTCAAGTTAAAAAAAAAGGTTCATAACGAAAGTCATGATTAGATAAATTTTGTCGAGGTTTTATTCTGGTCCAAAAGTTCTAGTCAATTTAAAAGGCATTGTAGTCCTCAAGTAACGAAAGGCAACAATTTAAATTAAAAAGGTAAAAGCAGTATAAGAATCGAGGTACGTAGACCTCATGTTCCTGACACCTAATTTAGTATATTTTATGGATCTTTGATGATCTTGACCTTAGGGGGTAAATTATTGACAGCTGATAAATAATTGGACAGTTTCATTAATCCCGTCCTCAACATTATGTCACAGAGATTCATTCCACAACCAGCTAGAGAAGACTAGCTTGCCCGAAAAATGTTTTTGCAAGGGCCATGGTTAATATGGCCATCAACCTTTGTGACACTTCCTCCTAAAACCAACCCTAACCCCAACCCTAACCCTAACTAAAGTCCTAAACTTAACCTTAACCCTGGCCCCATCCCTAACTAAAGTCCTACGCTAAACTTAACCTTAACCCTGGCCCCATCCCTAACTAAAGTCGTACACTAAACTTAACCTTAACCCTGGCCCCATCCCTAACTAAAGTCCTACACTAAACTTAACCTTAACCCTGGCCCCATCCCTAACTAAAGTCCTACGCTAAACTTAACCTTAACCCTGGCCCCATCCCTAACTTAAGTCCTACACTAAACTTAACCTTAACCCTGGCCCCATCCCTAACTAAAGTCCTACACTAAACTTAACCTTAACCCTGGCCCCATCTCTAACTAAAGTCCTACACTAAACTTAACCTTAACCCTGGCCCCATCCCTAACTAAAGTCCTACACTAAACTTAACCTTAACCATGGCCCCATCCCTAACTTAAGTCCTACGCTAAACTTAACCTTAACCCTGGCCCCATCCCTAACTAAAGTCCTACACTAAACTTAACCTTAACCCTGGACCCATCCCTAACTTCATCCCCAAAAATGACCCTGACCTTGTTTGTATCATGGCTATATTTGATATAACGTCCACCCTATCTCCGCCCTCCCAAACTCTTGGGGTAACAAATGGTCCGCGTAAGGAAATATTTTTTATTTTATCACAGACACCAGCAGCTGATACAAACACAAACACAACAGCTGTAACAAATGGGAAGCCACCAAAAGCTGTGGATGACGACCAGAAGAAAGTTAACGTTGAGACAAGTGGATCGGATGAAGAGGGCTGTAAGTAGGGACATAAGAGACATTACACCGCGCTTTAGGACGTTAAAAGTCAATGTCCATTGGGTATTTAGTCATGTTTAACTCTTAAAGTCGCAGAAGGGTTTGCAATAAACTTCCGCCTCAGCCCCGTAAGGATTTCCCGTATTACGATCGACCGGTTATAAAATAAAAAAATTTGCGTAAAATTCATTTATAATATTATTGTCATACTGACTACATTTTTTAGGCTAAGACTGGTTATTTTACGCATCCAAAAGACCGTACTGAGTTTAAAACAATATTTACCTGTAGTTTAGTACTATTATTTTAGTAATAAAGTATAGCGAAAATGTATCTTCGAAAAAAAAAAAACGTTAAAACTACCAAAAAACATCACGAATTGAGCGATAACACTAGCGCGGGCAACGGCCGCCATTGCCGGAAGTCGAATTCATCATTTTTCAAGCATTGAAGAGTTTTTACTTTCCGAGATCTCATTTCTAACGAGAGTGGTATCTAGGGACGCATTACGACGCTTTATGGATAGCGGGAAGAGACGCATTACAACGCTTTGCGACTTTAAGAGTTAAGTATCTTGTTCTTTTCATGTTTCTATGAGTCATTGGCAGCTCAGTTTTACTGTGGATGTCCATCTGACCAATGGCTTACCTGTTGTTTGGAAAACTTCTGTTTCATTGGGTTATCACGTGCGGCCTCGGACGAAAGGTTGATGTCTTTGCTTGTATTTCAGCTCCAAGCAACCTACAAGGAATGGGGCGTAAGAAGAGAAGAAAGAACAGGGCCAAAATACCGGTCAGAGTGCTGGAGACGGCTGTGTACCAGTGTGAGAAGTTTTTAGCCTCCAAGGACCACGAGGATATTGACATGCCAAGTCAGGTAAACTACCTGTTGAGGGTCGGGTCACTCCGAAGCGACCGTTTCGTCCCCCTCAATTAGCTAGCAATGCCACTGATCGGTGCCTGTTTAGGGCCAGGAGCGCCAGTATGGATTAGCAAAAGGTACCGCTTAGAACACATTGGACGCCAGCTCTGAGGAAACCTTCCAGTTGGGGTTACACCCTAGGTAGGTCAGTGATGATCCCCGCTCCGGGGGGGGGGGGCTTCTCAGCTTTTACGTCCCTTAGGGGGTCAGAAGACTGAGGAGGTTTTCCGGGAAGCCCCATGAAGAGCGCAGGCTCGGGACTGCTGACTTTCTTCCAAATGTAGGATTTTGAGTCAGGTAAACTTACTGTCAAACTTACTTACCATACAAGTGACAGCAGTATGATGGGTGGTAGACAGGCTGTTGGGCTGGAGGTTGTTGTGTTGACCGTCAGGGTATGTGATAAATGACTTTTTAAGAAATTTGGACTTTTGGAGATTACCTTCTCTTGAAAAAAGAATAATTCGTGTAGGTGTAATCTAAATTCCATTAAAATAGAGGGCATTTTAAGCTGTTTTTGCTTATTTCCATGTCTTAATTAAACAAGGTGAGAATTTTTAATCTTGTACCCTAGATTGGGTTGTTGACATGCTTATGTTAAATCTTGTATTCTAGCTAGGGTTGTTGACTGATCATGTTAAATCTTATATTCTAGATTGGGTTGTTGACTGCTCATATTAAATCTTGTATTCTAGATTGGGTTGTTGACTGCTCATGTTAAATCTTATATTCTAGATTGGGTTGTTGACTGCTCATATTAAATCTTGTATTCTAGATTGGGTTGATGACTGATCTTGTTAAATCTTATATTCTAGATTGGGTTGTTGACTGCTCATATTAAATCTTGTACCCTAGATTGGGTTGTTGACTGCTCATGTTAAATCTTATATTCTAGATTGGGTTGTTGACTGATCATGTTAAATCTTATATTCTAGCTAGGGTTGTTGACTGATCATGTTAAATCTTATATTCTAGATTGGGTTGTTGACTGCTCATATTAAATCTTGTATTCTAGATTAGGTTGTTGACTGCTCATGTTAAATCTTATATTCTAGATTGGGTTGTTGACTGCTCATATTAAATCTTGTATTCTAGATTGGGTTGTTGACTGATCATGTTAAATCTTATATTCTAGATTGGGTTGTTGACTGCTCATATTAAATCTTATATTCTAGATTGGGTTGTTGACTGCTCATGTTAAATCTTATATTCTAGATTGGGTTGTTGACTGATCATGTTAAATCTTATATTCTAGATTGGGTTGTTGACTGATCATGTTAAATCTTGTATTCTAGATTGGGTTGTTGACTGATCATGTTAAATCTTGTATTCTAGCTAGGGTTGTTGACTGATCATGTTAAATCTTGTATTCTAGATTGGGTTGTTGACATGCTTATGTTAAATCTTGTATTCTAGATTGGGTTGTTGACTGATCATGTTAAATCTTATATTCTAACTAGGGTTGTTGACATGCTTATGTTAAATCTTGTATTCTAGCTAGGGTTGTTGACTGATCATGTTAAATCTTGTATTCTAGATTGGGTTGTTGACTGATCAACAGTGGGATGATCTGATCCAGTGGTACTATCAATTAGTCCAGTAAGTAATCACTTTTACTATCAAAATAAGGATCAGGGCTACATAACCAGAAAATTTGGACATCAGTTCCAGTTATAGATGTGTACCTGAAGTACAAAACAACAGTTCCAAGTACACAGCTGTTCCAAGTACACAGCTGTTCCAAGTACACAGCTGTTCCAAGTACACAGCTGTTCCGAGTACACAGCTGTTCCAAGTACACAGCTGTTCCAAGTACACAGCTGTTCCAAGTACACAGCTGTTCCAAGTACACACCAACACTAGCAACATCTGCATCAATCTTACTTTCGTGCACACCTGGTAGTGATAACTTTGTGTCAATATTAAAAGATTATACATGAAAATGTCTTCCCTTTATCATACTTTGAAAAATGTCCTAGATTATTGTGAGTTATACAAGTTTTGTACTTAAAGCCACCCATATTGATCTAATTATCTAGCCTTAACCGTACCCCTATTTTCAATATCTCTCCAGTGAAGAGGGTCACTTCAGTCATGTGCCCATAACTCTAGTTAATCAATGTGATAGCCTCACTCGACGCCTGGCCCAACACTGTCCTCAGTTTGAGATGGACGGTATGCGGAACGTTTGGATTGTCAAACCTGGTGCTAAGTCTCGTGGCAGGGGTGAGTATAGAACTTGGCTTTTATCTGTCAATGTCGCATGGTGATGCCCACCAAGTAAAACTGAAAGGCATTCCAAGACAAAGAATAGAACTTTGTAATGTTAGATTGATAAAACAGGGCATTTATACATTTAGGCAGCAACTTGACTAAGTAAATTATTATCATAGTTTGTGAGAAAACTGATTCATTTGCTAGAGTTTATTACAAGTCAGAAAAAATTTGGCATACAAATTATTAGAATTATAATTTTAAATGTGAAACTTTTGGACGGGTACCCGGGCAGCTTTTTCAACAAGATTGACAGCCTAACTCCCCAGGTAATATGATATATCCACATTCCAGTTATTTTATGATGCTTCCATTCCCCAGGTATCATTATATATACACATTCCAGTTATTTTATGATGCTTCCATTCCCCAGGTATCATTATATATACACATTCCAGTTATTTTATGATGCTTCCACTCCCCAGGTATCATTATATATCCACATTCCAGTTATTTTATGATGCTTCCATTCCCCAGGTATCATTATATATACACATTCCAGTTATTTTATGATGCCTCCACTCCCCAGGTATCATATGCTATGAGAAACTAGAGGACATGTTAAAACTTGTAGCAAGTCAAATTGTGAAGAAAGATGGCAAGTACGTTGTTCAGAAATACATTGGTAAGTGGCTGTGTCTGGTAAGTGGCTGTGTCTGGTAAGTGGCTCTGTCAAGAGTTTCACTTGTATCCTCTCATTTAGAGATTCATCCCTCTTTATAGACAGAGACAGATGGTTTTGTTTTGCCTTCTTTCATTGTCGTACATTTTGGGGATATCTTTTTTAATGAACAATATTTTCTTGCTTTATCATTCTGTTTTCATTGTAAAACTGAAGTAAACTCCTCCCACACTTGGCTATAAATCCATAATGTTTCATGTTGTTGACTCAAAGTCTGGAAGTTTATATCATGTGTATATTAAACGCTATAAATCATTTCTACTTTAACAACTTTTTCCTCAGTTAACTTAGAATCTGATGTTAATATAGAAAAAAACAACTAAACTTCATAATTTAGAGAGTACATTTCAACTCATGTAATTCCGTCTCTAACTTAACTCAACAGAGCGACCTCTGTTGATATACAACACGAAATTTGACATACGCCAGTGGTTCCTCGTCACGGACTGGAACCCCTTGACCCTGTGGTTCTACCGTGACTCGTACCTGAGGTTCTGCTCACAGCAGTTCACACTGGAGGACTTTGACCAGAGCATTCACCTGTCCAACAACGCCATCCAGAAGCACTACAAGAACGGGCCACGATCTCCACGGCTGCCAGAGGAGAACATGTGGACACATCATGAATTCAAGGAGTATTTAAAGAAAGTATTTTTTGGGGGGTTGGTTTTATTGTTTGTAGAAATTTCTTGATCTGGTCTCAGAGGTCAGAGGTCAGATAAACTCTTAAAAAATGTTTGGAGAGAATCTTATTGAGAAGAATTTCATTTGAGTGATTTCTAGAGGAATATTCAATAAAAGCCATTAATAGAGAATTATTTTAACATTAGTAATTATTTCTAGAGGAATATTTGAATAAAAGCCATTAATAGAGAATTATTTTAACATTAGTAATTATTTCTAGAGGAATATTCAAATGAAAGCCATTAATAGAGAATTATTTTAACATTAGTAATTATTTCTAGAGGAAATATGACACTGAAGTTATTAAATAATCAAACAAAACCTTGGGCTTTATAAAAAGAAACTTTTACAAATGTAAAAGAGATATTAAACTAAAATGCTACCTCACCTTGGTGAGACGTGACTGGGATATGCATCTGCTGTATGGGACCCATCCACCAAAGAAAACATTGATAAACTAGATCAAACTCAATAAAAAGCTCCTAGATTCATTACTGGAG
This sequence comes from Radix auricularia, assembly GCA_002072015.1. Classification (NCBI taxonomy): domain Eukaryota; kingdom Metazoa; phylum Mollusca; class Gastropoda; family Lymnaeidae; genus Radix; species Radix auricularia. The sequence continues at coordinate 84,713 of MUZC01001678.1, forward strand.
AAAATTCAAAACTGACAAGAGTAACACCATTAGTTAAATAATTAAACCTTGAAAGACTAGAGGATATAAGAGCCAAGAGTAAAGTAGTAATTATACATAAAGGAATGAATTCTAATTTAGAAATACAACACAAAGATAACTTTATACAACCCTCATATAGACATAAGGATAAAAACACCTTTCTTATTCCGTATGCAAGAACAAACACATACAAGTTTACGTTCTTCCCGTCCTTAATTCGGGCGTGGAATGGGTCGCCTGAAGTAAACAGGGAAGCCAACACTTTATCATCATTTTTTTTTTTTTTAATTTAAAAAAAATTTTTTTTTAGTCCCATAACCTCTTTTTCAGAGGTTGTAGGGGATTCTAATGTTTCCATTAGAACATTCTCGGGCTTAATAGACACTGGCGGCGCCCATCCCTCTCCAGGTCAGCGGAGGACTTTCTTAGCGTTAGTCATTTCTCAACATTTTATAGTGGCTATTTCGTGGGGCTCGATCCCACGCCCCTCAGCTTGTGAGGCGAGCGCACTATTGACTTCGCTACCCAGCCGCCATCATCATTTAAAACTCTAATAAGAATGCAGGACTAAACACAAACCATAAGCGTAGGATGCAATACTCTTCTGAATAGAAGGAGCATCTGTAACAGATAAGATAAGATAAGATAAGATAAGATAGAGGAATATTTCAACATAGTCAGTTCATAGAAAAGTATTTATATGCAAGTAATTTAGAGGGGAATATTTCGTTATAATATTTTTATAGAGAAGTATTTTAATAGGATTAATTTACTTGGAGATATCTAAGTCAGCTCACAGATAAATATTTAGATGAGTAAATTTGAGAGGAATGTGTCAGTAAAGACATTTTATTATATTAGTATTTGGATAATCTCATATTTACACTTTGGTGTTAGAAACGTTATCACCCAGTAATTCTTTTATTATCATCAGAGCTAAAAAAAAATTTGAAAAAAAAAATCAAAAAAATGTGGTGATTTCTTTAATAAATAGAAATAAAACATTTTTTTAAAAGGAGATTAAGAAAAATTTTCAATGGAACCCATAAATTTATTGTTTAATATGAACTTTTTAATGAAGTCAGAGGCTTATATAAATATTTACCGGAGTTGGCTATCATCTAAATGGTTTTTTGTTGCTCTATTTGAATCGATGTTGAATGATTTAAATGTTCAGGAGCAAGAAGTATCCAAATGCTTGGGACGAGATCATCTACCCCAGTATGAAGAAGGCAATCATCTGCTCTCTTCTGGTAACTCAAGATCTGGTGGAATACCGTAAGGTGGGTCTGGCCAAACCTTCTTCACAAGCCTACAACACAGACTGCAATAGTAGATGCCACAATCACCATTGCTTATATTGACAAGAAGATTAATTATGGAATTTCATTATGTTTTAAATAGGTCTGCCGAAATTAACAATTAATTTCTCCATTAATCGGTAAAAATTTTTATCGATTAAAATTATAATTTTAATCGATATAATAGCGATTAAATTGAAGAGGTTGTTTTAAATAATTTTTCCAATTAATTAATCAATTATTAATTATAAATTATTAATAATAGTTTGCTTTTTTACGTACAAACTTCTCCATTAAAAAAAAAAAGATTTTGTATGTGTAAACTTTAAAATAAGCTCTTATATTTAATTTTAAAAAATGTTAATTGCCTGTTTTTGTTAATTCCCTTGAAATTTTTAAGTTTTAATGACGTCATAAATCTTATTTTTAGCTTAATCAAAATTATCCAAATTTTGTAATTTTTATAAAGTTAACTTTTAAATTTAAATTAATCGATAACAGCCCTAGTTTTAAAGTTTCTGTTATGAAAATTTTCCCAAAGCCAGAACTGTCAAGCTTATGTAACATTGTGAACCAGTCTCATTAGGATATTGAAAGTGCCTTTCCTTTACATTTGTAATGTATTCTTTTTTTTTATTATTAAAAAGGCTTCATTTGAATTATACGGTGCAGACTTCATGCTAACGGAAGACCTCACACCGTGGCTCATTGAAATCAACTCCAGTCCCAGCATGGAATCCAGCACAGCTGTTACTGCTAAGTTGTGCACAGCTGTCCTAGATGACACCATCAAAGGTGAACAAGTTGTTGGTCTGTTCAATGTTCATGAACATTTATTGACCCATACTGTTAAATGTTCCAATGGTCAAGACCCCCAGACCACCTTTGGGTTGTTCCAATTATAAGACCCCATACCACTTTTGAGATGTCCCAGTAGTTAGACCACAGACATCCTTTGTGATGTCCCAATGGTCTAACTCCAGATGTCTTTTGGGATATTCCTGTGGAATATTCTCATGGTGAGACTTCATCTTAATGTGTACATTTACTTATTCTAGAAATAACTTAAGGCCCAAGAAAATCAACAAATTCTGATTCCGTTGCTAATATGACGCCTAATGTTTTCTTGTATTTAAAAAAAAATATTTTAGTTGGTTTGATTGGTTAACATTAACTCTTAAAGCCCCAGAAGGTTTTCAATAAACTTCCGCCTCAGTCCCGTAAGGATTTCCCGTACAACGATCAACCGGTTATGAAATTAAAAAATTTGCGTTAAATCCATTTATAATATTATTGTCATACTGACTTCTTTTTTTAGGCTAAGAATGGTTATTTTACGCATCCAAAAGACCATACTGAGTTTGAAACAATATTTACCTGTAGTTTAGTACTATTATTTTAGTAATAAAGTAAAACGAAAACGTATCTTCGAAAAAAAAAACGTTAAAACTACAAATAAACATCGAGCGATAACACTAGCGCGGGCAACGGCCGCCATTGCCGGAAGTCGAATAAATCGTTTTTCAAGCATTGAAGAGTTTTTACTTTCCGAGATCTCATTTCTAATGAGATTTGTATCTAGGGACGCATGACGACGCTTTAGGGATAGCGGGAAGAGACGCATTACGACGCTTTGCGACTTTAAGAGTTAATTTAGTTTTGTCCTGTTATGAAATATTTTGTTAGAATAAATTGACACCTTACGTTATATTTCTTCCCCTTATATTGTCAGGATATGAAATATTTTGTTAGAATAAATTCACACCTAACATTATATTTCTTCCCCTTATATTGTCAGACACCGCCAGCCCTAGGAAGGACATCAATATAAATAGTTTCGTTTTTTTTTTCTTTTTCTTTTCAGTTGTCATTGACCGTAAACTTGACAGGAGTTGTGACATTGGTGCGTTTGAGTTAGCGTACAAGCAACCCCTTGTCACTGTCCCGCCATACATTGGTATCAATCTTTGTGTTGAGGGCCAGTCTGTGAAGAGACCTCAGTGCATCCTCAAGCCGCAGATCAGGCAGTCAGATCCGGGTCTTGCTGAATCGCTCTTCACACCTCGTACTGTTACCATGAGGCAAACCATAATCGACCGGAACTTTGAGATCAAGAAGATTGTGAGCGTAGATTCCAGCCCGAGCAAACATGATAAAATTCGCCTCACGGACTCGACCAGTTCTAAAAATGCCGCCAACTTGTCCTCGAAAGAAGTCACGGCCAAGGTCAACACCTTTCGAACGGCGGGGGAAGCAGAGAGGCTCAAAGCTGGGAGTAAGTCGTCGCACAACAGCGTGGCCAACTCACCAAACATCCTGACGGACACCAAGGGAAACTCTGGAGGTGACAGCATGACCGGAGGATCTGCGGGGTCGGCGGTCAGCAAGCATTCCAAAGCCAGAGAGAGTCACAAGAGTGATAGCACGAGTTCACTTACTCAGACTGAGGCGCAGCAGACGGCAGTGAAGCTGGAAGAGCTCACCTACCACAGTGGTCCCCCAGTCTCAACATCCAGTGCCCTTCCCACCAGCCCGTACCTTGCCAGTCTCAACCAGCGGAGGTTCATCTCGAAGAAGTCGGTTTCCATGAACTACACGATCCCGCCAGCCCAGGGCGCAGAGAGGACGGGTCCGGCCAAAGCCGTTGTGGTCAGCAACGTGGAGTCAACGGACCTGAAGAACTCGAGACCGGCGAAAGGTAACGGCAGCCCACTGGTGGCCTTCCCTCCCGGTCACAGGCTTAAGAAGAGGGCCCACAATGCACTGTCAAAGTCCAGTGAGGCCATATCTCAGTTGGTCTTACCCAGTGGGGTTGATTCTGGGGCCTTTCATTTACCCAAGGTTCCATACACCGGGATGAGCGTTGACCAATCCAGGGAGGCCAAAGTTCCCACGATCCCTAGCATGAAATTCATGCGCTGCCCCCCGAGCGAGCGGGTCAATAACCTGAGTTACTTTGCTATAGTTGGGCTCTCTGAGAAGTTTTGAGTTGAAAGAGTGTTGAGTAGTGTTGAAAGTAGATTAAACTCATGAGACACTAAGTTATCATGCAAGGGTTTGATAGAATGATGGACTTATTGGTTTGATAGAATGATGGAGTTATTGGTTTGATAGAATGATGGACTTATTGGTTTGATAGAATGATGGACTTATTGGTTTGATAGAATGATGGACTTATTGATCCCAAATATGTAGTTGGTATAAGTAGATTGACTATCAGCACATATATTTATTACATCTTAAAACCTGAAATGACCTCTAAAGCACTTCCAGCCCTCCCACTCTCAAAGTGATTAATGGAAGTTGTTGATGGTTTATGTATTTGAACTAAGATTTGTAAAACATCATTGTTTGTTGTGAACCAGAGCTCAGAACTTTTGTATACCTTGTAGTTTAAGTCAATTTGATCATCTTAGTTTGCTGTGAGCTTCCTCTGTTCTCTTCTCCTTATTTGGCTTCATTTATATTCTTGTATGATATTGTTTTTGTCTGCCAGAAGCTAATACCCAGCTAAAACCACGGTGGTGATGCTGAAGAGGCAGACTTACTTCCCCTTTCTGTCATTTCTTTTGCCTGGCGCCAGTGTGTCCAAGAGTTTCTTTCTTATGGAATGTGAGTCAGTGAACTCTCACATGAGTCAGTGAACTCTCACATGAGTCAGTGAACTCTCACATGAATCTGTGAACTCTCACATGAGTCAGTGAACTCTCACATGAATCTGTGAACTCTCACATGAATCTGTGAACTCTCACATGAGTCAGTGAACTCTCACATGAGTCAGTGAACTCTCACATGAGTCAGTGAACTCTCACATGAGTCAGTGAACTCTCACATGAATCTGTGAACTCTCATAAGAAATTTTAGAATCTGAAATAGAGTCTGGGAGAAAATTTTACTTCATTTTCATGTTACACCCAATGGTCAAAGAAATATTCAAGTGCGTTTTTTAAGTAGAGTTTATTTCAGTTGATTCTTTTCCTGTACATGTTTGAGTCTTCTAACTCAAGAAGTTTTGGCATAATCTATTCTTTGGAAGACAGACAAATAATTTCAAACGCTAAATACAATGCTGTTTCTTTTATGAAATGTGGACAACTTGGGTTTCCTTAAAGAGAAAGCTAAAATGTAAATAGTTTGTCCTCTTTACATTTCCAACAAAAAGGCTGTGATCTTGATGACCAATGGGTTTGTGGAAAAGTTTGTCCTCTTTACATTCCCAACAAAATGGATGTGATCTTGATGACCAATGGGTTTGTGGGACAATTCGTCATCTTTACATTCGCTACAAAAAAACTCTGACCTTGATGACCAATGGGTTTGTGGGCAATCATTCCATGACTGCCAACCTTCAGATAAATTAATCTCTAGATCTCAGTTTGTGAATAATGCTGAACAAGCAATCAGTAGTTTCAATAAAGCGGTAACAGAACCAAATAGTAAAGAAATAGTCTTGTTAAGAAAAAAAAATTTATACGATTTTTAAAATGTTTAAAAAAATCAAAATTCCAAGTAATTCAGTTACTACATTATTGACATGATTGTATGAGATAAAGATTTACACAAAAACTGTTTAAAAAAAGTCTGTGGGTATTTAAATAGTGTAGATTTTCTTCTCAATTTTTTTTTCCTCTGACCAAATCACCACTGGGCAAACAAAATTATCTGCCTACAGCTTAGTTGAAAAAAACAACCTGTTAGGCCCTCATAAGAATAACTACAATAGCCAAAGGAAAGTTTAGAATAACATCTGAATTCTGATACTTCTATCATCACACCACCTCTTTTGGAAGCTCTTGCTTACATATTGTAGATGTTATCTTAAACATTTAGTAGAAGGAGCTCTTTCTATTAAGATAAATATTCTATGAAGCATTGTTAGTCATAATGGAGAATATTTTCCTTATAGCCAGATAAAATTATTCCACTTTTCCCTTACTAATCAATTTAGTGGTAATTTTGTACAGACTTAATCCTCTTAGATGCTTTAGAACCAAAGCCTACTTAACATTAATAGCATTACCATAGAAAATATATGTATTACCCTTTGTTGTCTTAGATGAAAAAAACAACCTTTGTCTTTACAAAAATACATTTATATTCTTGTTTTTCTTTTGGCAAAATAAAGAATTGTAAAACTTGGAGTAGCTCTCCTCATCACTGAGGTAGGAATATTAACATTATGAGAAATGTTCTTCTTGCATGAAATGTCATGGCACTCATGGGCATGATAAAAATACATGTGACTTTGGCTTTCAAATGGGACTTATATTTTTCATCAATGTTGCTAGTTCATAAAATTATAACAACTTATGGGAGCAAATAATAATTCAGCAATTTCTGCACCATTAATTCCCATTGCAATCTGATTCAATGTTATGTGTTCAGATCTGTCACTTTTTAAAATTGCTTTTAAATATTCCATGGGGGCAGGGTTTTAAAAAAACAACTTTTTTTCACATAGATGAATATAGATGCATTTTGTTACTTTATTTATTGTTGTATAGAAAAGTTTATAGTTTTATCTTTAACATCACTAAGGCCCTATAAACTGCATGCTGTCATTCTTTTTAAAGGGAAGAACACATGCTTAATTTTATTATTATTATTTTATTTAAAAAATATGCAGGTTCTAAAGCAGAACTTAAATTTTGCTCATCATGCTTATCGGCGTTCACTTTGTGTTTTCTCTGAAAAGGCCTAAAAAAGAGAAAGCTCAGAAGGGGCCGTTTATCTCTGTCTCTGCCGAGATCCTTCTCCATGGATGTTCCTCTGGCTTTTAAAAACTCGCCCTATCTGATAGCCAACAAACTGCCGCCCTTGTCCATGGCTGGGCTTGAGCCATATGGCTCCCCTCTGAAAGGGGCGATGCCATTATAAACCGATTAGTTTGTGGGCAGTAGAGGTCAACTGTACTGGGGTAACAAGTCTACAATTTAATCCTTTTTTGTTTTCATTTTCTTGGCTTTAGAGTAGCTTAGTTGTTTCCTGTTTTTTTTAAATAATTAATCCAGATAGTGCTAAAAATGTTGCTTATAACTCCAGATAGCAGTACAAATTTTGCTCTTAACCCATCTTTATTTAAAATTTAATGTCTTCTTTGCTTTGACCCCCAACACAATTGTTTATAATGCTAGATTTGTTTTTAATCTGGAAATGGCATACTTTTTTTTTTCAAATATATTTTGCACTTAACATTATTTTCTACTTGTTTCTTACCCATGGAAAGGAATCAGTACAAAACCATATTTGATTGAAATATAAAACAAAAGCTAATAGCCTGAATATATATCCCAAAAATTCAATAATCATTATTAGACCCAAACTAATCAAATGGGAGCTCTCACATTTAAACAAAAATGATCAACATGCTATCTGTCACCATGCATATTTTCTTAATTCATTACATTTCTTACATAGAAAATTTCAAACATAAAAAAAGAGCCAATGGTTGGCCACTTGATCAAGTTATAAAGTCAATTTCCAAAACATTGTTTCTGGCTAGAAAATTTAGTTAAATTAGTTAATCTTTTGTGTTTGCACCATCCACTAATTATTTACAATTATTCTTAACTGCTATAAGGTCGCTAGATATCAAGACAATAATTGCATTTTTTGTACATTTGTTTCACGTTTAACAAGGCAACAATGAAGGTGTACTTTTTGTTTTGAATTTGTTACTTGTAATTTGCAGTCATTAGATGATTTCTGGGAGGCTTTTGTAACTTTATTCTTTATAGAGAAAAGATAAAGTATTCAGGTTTATTTCATTGCAGGGGAATACATTCTGCTTTTTCACATAGCTCAAAGTTCACATATAATTTAATATAAAAACTGATGATTACTTGATTTTTTTGCAAACATTGCCTAATATTAATGTGTTAAAATGGGTGCCCTCAAACGTATTCATGCTAAATACAGGTTTTATCTTGTAATCCCTGTTGGAAAACATAGTTTTAAAGAAATGGGTGTGAATAAACAAATATCTTTTAAGCTTTATTAATAATAATATTAAATTGATAATTTATGTAGCGCTGTACCCCAGTAAGAGACTGGGTAGCATAAAGCTGAAACATTTTGATGGATGCCTTCATCAGTACAGATAAACAAAAGTATATTAAACAGCATGGTTGTTGTAGAAAATGCACCAATAAAAAGTCAAATATATTTCACTATTTCATGAATGAACTGTCGTCATAGAAATTACTGTATTTCACCACATAAATGAGCTGCAAAACTTTTTTTTTTCTTATGTGTGGCCTTTATTTTTGGTTTTCATGCAGACTCTGCTAATGCTTGCTTGAATACAGTATTATTGTCATTATAACCCTAATTTTGAAGTGTTTCAATCTTCTACTTATTGAATCCAAAGTCTCCATTGAACACAATCTTAATTGAAACAAATAAATTATAGCTATTATTAGGATCATATTATTTTATCATTTTGTTGACTTAAATTCAGCCGCAGTACTTAGCAAGTTAAAGGCAGTAAAAAAAAATAATGGTCTCCGGTGTCTAAAAATGTTTGTATTTAACAGGAATACCGGTTCAAAAAGTCCTGTTTAGATTGAAGCCACTATTGACAATATTTGTGTGTGTTTTATTTTGATTAGTATTCCTGCTTTGTGTGTAATCTGCTTGTTTAGAAAATATAACTTGAATTACTTTCATATTTAGATGAATTTGTTGTGATAATATAACTCCATTGAGTAAATGACATTTTCATATAATTGATTTGAGAATATGTAAGTTATATTAAGCAGTGACTTTGAGAGGCATTAGAAATGGGGTAAAATACGTAAAATAACATATAATGAACATCGGATGACTGGGAGAGGTATAAGTGGGGGGGGGGGGGGGGGGGGGGGGGGGACACTTGACAACCTAGAAAAAATGGAATTTACAAGGACTTATGACACTGAAGGACTTGGGTGACAGAAGAACATTGAGTTACATGTAAGAACTTTTGACATAGAAGGTCTTTGGGTGACTTAATGACATAGAAGGTCTTTGGGTGACTTAATGACATAGAAGGTATTTGGGTGACTTAATGACATAGAAGGTCTTTGGGTGACTTAATGACATAGAAGGTCTTTGGGTGACTTAGTGACATAGAAGGTATTTGGGTGACTTAATGACATAGAAGGTCTTTGGGTGACTTAATGACATAGAAGGTCTTTGGGTGACTTGGCAGGACTTTAAGAGATATCATTTTTCCAAAACAAATGCAAAACCATGTTAATCTTTCAATGGGGAAATTGTGTTTGATTAATTTATAGTTTGAGTTCAGTTGGACTGGAAATAAAAAAATTAACCTGTAGTTATTCTGCACATATCTAGTATGCTATCTAGACACATATTTGCTGTGGTTACTAACATGACCTCTCTACACCTTATGTCTCAGGTACTGCCGTATCTGGAACCTCTTGGAATCGCACATGTCAGTGGTGTGGTAGAGGAGGTGGCTTACAGTTGGACTCTGCTGATCCTAATTGTCCGTGCCAGAGAGATTCGGTGCTGGTCACCTCGTACCCCTCCACAAACATAGAGTCCCTGGTAGTCACAGCCCAGAACACGCCGTCCGGCAGGGCCAGATCGATCAGCAGAAACAATCTGAAAACTGCAAGACAGACCTCTTTTGTCACACCCACGTACCCCCCAGTCAGTGATGTTGGCTCGGATCAAGTTGAGGATGCTTCGAGTACAGAGTCCAAACCTGTTAGGCCCAGTTCTGCTTATACTGAAGTCACGTTATCACCTAAGAAGCTGCGCAACCCGCGGGGGAAGACCCACAAGAGGAGAAAATCTGTCAGCTCCTCGGGTCAACCCCAGGAGACGTTGGGAATATTCAACACCCCTTACCACCTCAAGGTCCAGAGTAACCTGACACGGACTCAAGATCTGTACCGCAACACCAGCTCTTTCAGCTACACCAGTGGCAACTGGCAGAACGTCATTTACGACAAGCCCCAACCATACAGCATCTCCCCGTACACGACCAGCACTTACCCAACCAGGCGCACCAGCATCCAGTACACGGGCCTAAGGGGTATGGTGGGCCTCCGAGCCAACTCCACCCACTCGGTGGTCAAGATGTGGCCGTCGATGACATATCGAGATTCAGGGCACTACATCAGCCCCCTGGGCGTCATGACTCAGAGAAGGCTTCAGATGAGGCAGTCCCGAGGAGGTGTTTCATAGATTTATGTTTCAGGACCGACGAGTTTGATGCAGCGTCATCCCTAGCTCCACTTTTGTAACCAGATACCATGGGACCAAGAAGTCTTTTGAACAACTTGATTGTCTCGTCAAGGGGGATGAGTCCTGCTTGTTTTCTTTTTTTCCCTACTTGGTTGTCATCTCCTTGAAGAAAAATGTATGGATAGATTGTGTTCTGTCGGGACAACTGTGCCGTCATGTTCTCCTCTAACACTTGAGAAATTGAAGAATGTGATAAATACCCCGACACTCCTACATTACCTTGAAGGAACTAACTGCACTGTTTTCATAACAACCACTTTCTGGAGACACAGCACAAGCATGGCCGATGGTTATCTCATTCATTATTTAATGGTAGGTCGTTACCGTCTCGCCCTCTGGCTCTAACAGCCAAGCTCTTCTTCACCTTACAGCCACAGGCTCATCACTTGGAGGCTCAGCTTTGAGAGTAGTTTGTACCAAAACGTAGTACTCTCTAACATTAAAACTAACACAAATGCAAGCTGTTTTTTATAAAAAAAAACGTATTATTATTTAAAATCTCATTTATTTCGTGTTAAAGGAAGCTTTTCTGGTTCCATTCAATGTTGGCAGACTGAGCATAACTTGTGTTGGGTTTGTTTTCAGTTGATTTCATGGTTTGCGAATTCTTTCTTGCACTCACTCATTTATTTGAATTGTGAACACTTTTTAACTTTAATTTTAATCGTGCTTCTTTTATTATTATCATTTATTGATTTCAATACTTTGAACCAATCAACATTTTACCAAGTCCACAAAACAATGAAAATACATTTAATTTTTATTGTTTTGTGCACTTGGTGACAATGAAAATAAAAGATTTAATTTTTTATTGTTTTTTTTTTATAAAGAAGTTAAACAGCACACTGATGAGGTTTAATTGTAAGTAAGAAACATGTCAAACCAATTGGGATACATTAGGGAACAACCGGGTAGACATTTTCTACTGGTACCAAATTCAAATAGTTAGATTTACTATTAGAGAGATCCTGGTGCGAACTGAGTACTAGGGTTGTTTAACGAAAATCAGAAATCCGAATTAATTTTGGTTTTGAAAATGATTAGAGGTTGGTTTATTCCGCAAAACCATAACCATTAATTAGAATAAAAACTAATAATTAGAACGTGGCGGGACAAATGCCAACTAACATGTGCTTTGGTGCATACAATTGTGCAGGTTTAACAATAAAGCACAGCCAAGTCTTCAATCCCCTATCATCAACATTTGTAAATGTGGCGGCGTGGTGCTACTCGCAAGAAATTGTTGTAGAAAATTAGTTTATTAACTTTATATCTTTATAATTTTAAATTATTAATTTCTATAATTGGGTTACATTTGATATATTTTTGATAATTTGTAAGTATACTATTATTGATATTTATCGAACTCCAAAATTGTGTTTTTTAAGGTATTTTTAATTTTTACATATTTGTCTACTTGTGCGGGCACTATTTGCTGAGGAAAATAGTTCCGAAACCCGATAATGGCCAGGGCGAATGTTGGTCCATACACTACAGAGAATAGAACTAGATGCGTTCTTAAAAGTTTTAAGTAATATAGGATGGAATTAGGTATTTGAGAGCAACCCGAAAAACACAGCCTTTTATTTTTTATTTTATTTTTCAGTTCTCAGTTTACAATAAGTCTTTAAATCCTTTAAATTTTGTGCTGACAAGATTGGTATTTTAACATTTTTTCTATAGTTTCTTTAATAGATTTTGTTCTAATCTAACAGCTAAGACTGTAACAGTTAATTCTAGGAAGAATTTAGGTATTTGACCTTAGCATGACTTTGATTTCATCTCCAGGTCATTGACCCCAGCATGCCTCGCGCTGCCATCCTGGGGGTCATTGACCTGTGCCCATGCAGTTGACCTCTACTGCCCAAACCAATGAAAATTACTTTTGCATGTCAATGATCAGAGACTTGTTTTCTACAACTAAAGCTCATCTCTGGAGTGATGCCAGTGGGTCTTTGAATAGTAAACAATCTTGAGTCAATGAGTCAATCCAGTATGTGATACTTAAACTGAGCACATATTAAACAAGAAGGCTGTCATTTTTACTGCTGTTATTGTCCGGTCTCATGGGTCACCAGTCTTTAGATGTCATTGAGCTGCTTGCTTTTAAAGAGATTTCCATCAGGTTTGGGGACTTGATATTTTGTGTGGTTGTAAAGTCAGCTGTTACTGTCATGTTTTTTTTTTTTTTAGCTATGCAAAATGTCAATTACAGCCGTGTCATTTCAATGACAACTGTGCCATTTCAATTACAGCTGTGTCATTTCAATTACAGCTGTGTCATTTCAATCATCTTGTATTGAAGTGATGTCTGGACCTTTGCAACAAGTTTTTACATTATTTTTATGGAAAGCATTATTATTCTAGACCTTTGTGCTTGGTAAAATTTAGTATATTTATATTTATTTTTGATACATACTTCAGAAAGTTTTTTTCTCCAACATAATTCTTCCAAGTCAATGTCTTACAATTTGTGTAAGGATTAGAATATCATCCATGCTTTTGTGTAATATCCATGTTGGCATGATAAATACATTTCATCTCATAACGGATATGCCAGATATATAGGTAAAGTAAAATGGAAAAATTAATTTAAATAATATCCCAAGTGATCTCCCTTGTTTATGACCCTGTATCTTAAAGTTGTCTTTTCTTGTTAGATATTCACTGGATGAGAATGAGACCCGTTAAGTGTGTTGGGTCGTTTAGTGTGGTGGTTCGTTAAGTGTGGTGGTTCGTTAAGTGTGGTGGGTCGTTTAGTGTGGTGTTTCGTTAAGTGTGGTGGGTCGTTCAGTGTGGTAGTTTAAGTGTGGTGGGTTGTTCAGTGTGGTGGTTCTTTAAGTGTGGTAGTTTGTTAAGTGTGGTGGTTCTTTAAGTGTGGTAGTTTGTTAAGTGTGGTGGTTCTTTAAGTGTGGTAGTTTGTTAAGTGTGGTGGTACTTTAAGTGTGGTAGTTTGTTAAGTGTGGTGGGTTGTTAAGTGTGGTGGTTCGTTAAGTGTGGTGGGTCGTTTAGTTTTTGCGGTTCGTTTAGTGTGATTGTTTGTTTAGTGTGGCTGTTTGTGGTGGTTTGTCAGCTAGAGGTTGATATTAAAGACCACTGGACATTTAGAAGTGTCATCCTTAAAATATCAAAGAATAAGCTTGAAAGGTCTAAATAATAAGTTCACGTTGTCGAGAGCAATGTTATTTAACTTGATAACACCCTTTTACATCTATGGAATATTGAAACAATACTGTTACAAAAATTATTTTTGACGAGTCATGATTTCTGAGGGTGTCTTGAAACTTTGAACCTCACATGATTTATTGTATTGAATTAATGGACAACATGTAACAAAGTGTTTGATTAGCTCGACATATTCTTCCATGTTTCTTTAGATTGTGGCTTTCAAAATTTTTGAATGTTGTATTGCATTTGATATCACATTCTTGGGTGTTATTTTAAATTGATGTTACGGAATATACCAATAAATAATTTACAAAGATGTGTAGGGTGTGAGATACTCCAATGTTACCCGATTCCAAGCCAGCGTATGTTGTACAAACTCCGCCAAAAGATCAGATGAAGGGCTCAAGTATTTCAAGTTGTCTTCCTTTGTATGCAGTCAATGTTTGAAATAGTTGGCACCGTCACCTTTTGTCAACTAACACGCAAGGATCTTGGCAATAATCCTGCGCTGCTTTCGTGTTTATTTGATGAATGATCATTACAGCAGGCACTTTACCAGAAGCTCTAATTATATTGTGAATACCTTCTTTTGTTGATATACCTTATGACATGCCAGCCATATAATTCTGTTTTTTTTAAAAAACATTTATATATTAAAAAAGAGCGAGTGTTTTAAAGATGATTCAGTCTTTTTTGGACATTTTATGTGTTATATGGACGAGGCCAAAATTTTTAACTGATCAATAACATATAAGAAAAATGAGTGTATCATATGTATTTTTGTGTGTATGTATTTATTTTTAAAACTTACTTTTTTGATACAACTTATTAAAATGTCATGCTCATTGATTGTCCTGCTGCTTGAAAAACTTATCTATTTGATTTAACTATAAATCAAGCAGTGTATATAATAGGGCTTAAGAAAACTTCTTTTTTGTGCAAGCGTTATTTCAAATTTGTTAATGTCTTTTAAAATTTGATGTCAAATTGTTGATTGCTTGCTCATTTGATTCTTTCAGCTGATTGTATAATTCTCAGTCTGCTCTTCAGCCACTTGACTTAAATGTTTCATTTATCTCCCTTAGTACACTTGCCAATTTGGCAAAGATTTGTATAATATTTTCAACATAACATAAGACTAATACAGTGGAGTTTTCAGTATATTGTTTTTAAATAGGAGTCCATCAAGGGTGTGTCCTAATTTGAAAACTTACATTTCAACAATAAGCCTATTTTGATTAGGAGAATGAAAATGACAGCTAAACTCTATTGGCAGTGACAGGTTAGGTAAGAACTTTTTTACAAGGACTATCTCAACCCTCTTCAAACTGCATGTTACCCAGTTTTTTTTGTTTTTTTTTTTAACAATCTTGTACCAAGATACTGATTGTGTCAGTATCTTGGTTAAAAAAAAAACCTAAAAAAAAACTCAACTCTTACCTAGTTGTTTTTTTGTTTTTTTTTACCAAGATACTGACACAATAATGTACCGGAGGACATAATGAGATTTTGAAAATTTTCTCCCTTATAAATTTTTAAAAACTCAATTTTAATTTTAAAAAAGAATTTTGTGGTCAAGACATAGTTGAGCTGTCACATGGCAAAGAATGCTTTCAAATAATTAGAAAATCACTGTTCATAATGGAGGGTACCTCAAGTTATAACACATATGAGATGTGACTGGATTGTTGGACAAACATTAATTCACTGAAACACTTTTGTGAATAGCTCCTATGAGTCTATATAAATATAATGACAGCTATATCCCGGTGATGTTGAAACCATCAGACCAAATGTAACTATGGGGAAACACTGGGGGGTGGGGGTGGGGGGAGGACACTTAAAAGATTGTAAATTTTGCTTATTATGAATTTTATACTTGAGAAATTGTCACAAAAACCAGAAACTATTATTATAAGAGAAGAAAGGCTAAATGATAGTATACAGGGCTTTAGAATGGGCTTTACTTTAGAATGGGCTTTACTTTAGAATGGGCTTTATTTTACAATGGGATTTTCTTTAGAATGGGCTTTATTTTAGAATGGGCTTTACTTTAGAATGGGCTTTTTCCCTGTTTCAAAGTATTCAAAATATAAAGATCTACGAAAGCTGTTGGTACCAAAGATATTTTTTTCCATTTATGTAAAGTTATAATTTTTTTATTACAGACACTTTCTCAAATTGTTTTCCAATTAACTTCAGACTTTCTCCCTACTTTAATAAACAAGAACAACGGCAATATTTAAAATGAATGATGTCAATCCCTTAACTTCAAATGTTTCCACTTCCATAAGCAATTTTCATACCAACTATGCATAAAATACAATGACTTATTAATTAGAAAAGAGAACAAGAAATATCTATTTGAGTAACCTGGTTTACTCAGTGAACTTTTGTCAACATGAGACTCTTGAAGTGGGCCAAACCAAGGAACATCTTTTATTTGTTGTATTCAATTATTCAAGATTTCTATTTCACCACATTACACATTTAAATTTTAATCATAACATCATATTGGATTAAAGTAATTAACAAATATACAAGTGTAAGTGTACATCTAGTGTTAAAAAAAAAATTAAAAATCAGCGATTATATACAACAATATATTATCCCTTTATTTTTGTCAATTCTAAAGGGCTGGGAAAAAAAAGAATTTGAATATAACATTTAAATAGAACTTTTACTCCATATTTTTATCAATTCTAATGGACTGGGAAAGAGAAGAATTTGAATACAACATTTACATAGTAGAACTTTCACTCCTTATTTTTATCAATTCTAATGGACTGGGAAACAGAAGAATTTGAATATAACATTTACATAGTAGAACTTTTACTCCATATTTTTATCAATTCTAATGGACTGGGAAACAGGAGAATTTGAATATAACATTTACATAGTACTACTATTAGTAGAACTTTTACTTTTACTCCAGAGCATTCAGGTGGAGAAAATATGAATGAAATCATTGAATGACAAATTTCTTATTAGAGTGTTACAGTGCAAGTTTTGATAGTGTAAATCTGTAAGAGTTTCACTCAGCTGTTTAACTTTTCATTTTTGTGTCAAGCTTCCAGAAATTAACTCCTCTGTGTCTTTTGTATTATATTCTAAATATTGCTGATAAGTATCCAACATCTATCAGGAAATGTGTTGGGTTTTTTTTTTGTGGCTTCTGTTTGTTGCATCAGCCCTTAACGTTACAATATTCCATTTCTAAAACTTATTTTGTTTAAAATATCCCTTGGGGAATTATTTCATTGTGCGAGTGTCTCAAGTCAAGAAATAATCTTAGATTTATTCAATGCGTTCATGTTTTTTTGCCATATGTTTTTACTATATCCTTGATCAGTCCAATCATCTATGCAGTTAGGGGCCGTCCATATATGATGTCACGCACGGCGGGGGGNGAGGGGCGGAGGAGAAAGGTCTACAATTTTGTAATAAGGGGGAGGGGGTGTTTAAGAAATGCGACGTCACCACATCAAAAATCGCACAACTTTAAATCAAATTTCACTTAAATATTTTATTGTTTACAATTAATTTAAATGACGTTTTACACGGGCTTCATGTGGGTTTTACCGTATTAGAGTGCAGCCTAACACTAAATACACACCTCAATGACAAAAAATTGATTTGAAACATGCTCATTTTCAAATAATAAAATGGCTTTTATGGGCGGGAGGGGGGGACACAAGGCTTTGTGACCTCATATTTGAGGCCTGTATAACTTTGGGGGGTGAAAAATCTGCCAAAATCGAGTGACGTCATTTACGGGCGGATCCCCTAGATTACTGTTGCTCCCATTCCTATGTTGTCATTGTGCAATCTGACCAGCCTTAACCATTACAGTATTGTTGCTTTCATTGTTTGTAACTAGTACTAGTGATGGTCTCTTGTACAAAATGTTCAGTCAACTTTGGATCAGATTATTTTTACTGTCCAAAATGTAAACAAACATTTTTGTTGTTGTTGTTGTAATGGGGGCATATACTATTTGTTATTGACTTAAAATAATAGAAGTGATGATAATTTTAAATGCATGAGGTTACACGGCGTTTTGTTTAAAATGTTTATGAGCGCGTGCCTGTAAATGTATTGATGTGGATGTGCTATTTTTTGGTTCGATGAATGTATTTGATATTCTGAGGTTCGAGATAAGTGTATTTAATTTGTATATTAGACGTTGCCATAGCAACCGTTTACATGCTCTTACCCACATTTTGTTTTAATATAGGTGATATTGGAAATTATTCTTTCAAATAGAACGAATTGAACTTCTCCTAAAAACAATTTGTTATGTAGAAATAAATATCACATGAGACCAATGGAATGAATGTGGTGACTATACATTAGACATTCAGTTCGTGGATCTATTTAGAATGAATGTTCAGAATTGGAATGGACTCTTGTCATTATTGCATGCATCTTAATCTGATTTTATCCTGCTGCACCATTGTTTTATAATGTAGCTGTAGGAGTTGGCACCCGTGTTTACAAATGTAATGGACTGGAAGTTAAGGGCCCAATGTATTATTATTATTATTCACATTTATAGGTATTTTTTAAAACTTGGTTATTTGAATCATTTATTATGAGATACATCCCACCCCTCCCACAGTTTAAGTTAACCTATGACAAAGGAACAATTGACATATGTCAATGGAACAGTTAAACTATGTCAAAGGAGCAAATGACATCTGTCAAAGGAACAATTTACCTATGTCAAAGGAACAATTACTTTAATTATTTGATCTCAGTCTTAATTGCTTAAAAACATTTTTTTAAGTTAAAATCTTTGTGCTTGTGATGACCAGTGTTATTGAGCTTGTATGTTACCTTATTTATTATGCTCATATTCACTTCAGTAACCATCATATCAGGGCCTAAGCTTAATTACTTTTACTACTACAGCTTTTCACTTAAGTAACAGCGTAACAGTTCCGTCATAGACATTTGCTCCCCCCTTACCATTGTTTTATCCACGCCCCCCCCCCCCCCGTGATAATACCTCTTTTAAAATGCTAAAATATATTTTGCCTTTCATTGTAAAGTTCAATGTTGTTGAGTCACTAAATCGTGGCATTGCTGCCCGCAGACATTCATAGTTTGGGTTAAGCTCTTTTTGGACCAAGGTACTGCCCGCAGACATTCATAGTTTGGGTTAAGCTCTTGTTTGTTGGACCATGATACTGCCCGCAGACATTCGTAGTTTGGGTTAAGCTCTTGCTTGTTGGACCAGGATACTTCCTGCAGACATTCGTAGTTTGGGTTAAGCTCTTGCTTGTTGGACCATGATACTGCCCGCAGACATTCATAGTTTGGGTTAAGCTCTTGTTGGACCAGGATATTGCCCGCAGACATTCGTAGTTTGGGTTAAGCTCTTGTTGGACCAGGATACTGCCCGCACACATTCGTAGTTTGGGTTAAGCTCTTGTTGGACCAGGATACTGCCCGCAGACATTCGTAGTTTGGGTTAAGCTCTTGCTTGTTGGACCAGGATAACATGTTAATCATGTTTAAACATTGATGAAAAAAATATCTAGCAGCTGACCCAAACACTTACGGTACATCTGGACCATGTCCGCTGCTGTCTGTGTCCACGCCAAGTTGATCCAATTGAACACTGACAATTTTAAATCATGCCCACTGCTTTATGTATATATCCCAAGTTGATCAAATTGAATATTGATAAAATTAACCCTGTCCACTGCTATTATAATCAGCTTCTACCCCTCGCGCCCCCCTTTTCCGTTTTTTTTAATAAAAAAAATCTCATTTACTAACACTATCATCTGAATCTGCTGTGATAACAAAAGGCTGTGCTCTTACAATGTCAAGTTCGTTGCTCTCATGGCGTACACATCAACTATGTATAGGTGACCACCAATGTTCCCTATAATGTTCGTTGGTGCATGCGCAAAGTTAAAAAAAACAAAAAAACAACAACAACAACAACAAAAAAACAACAAAAAACAACAACTTAACAACAAAATAACTCCAGTGCAAAGTTGATCAGCATCTATTTTTTGTGCAATACTGTACGAAATTTGCTGCGCAGTGATTCTAAACTGCTGCGCGGCGTAGGTCAGATATCTGCTGCCGCGCAGTGGTGCAACTTACAGGGAACATTGGTGAAGACCATGTGCCTGTTTTTACCATGCTGCTGTGTAGAACAAAGAGCAATGTTGTCTTTTCTGTGTCGTGTAAACGGTCTGGGATTTGTTTAGCTTCTACTTTTAATAAAAATATATTTCGCTGATGGAAAATTAATAAGAGTTGATGTTATTTTTGTTATAATTATTTGGTTTTCGTTCTGTTGTCTTGTTAATTTGTTTTTAACTTAAGAATGATTGTTGTTGCAGTCGAATAGAGCACTAATGCAACATAAGAGAAACTGAACAGGGTACCAAATAACATTGATGTCATTTGGTAGTGTGCCACTGATGAAATAACACTGATGTCATTTGGTAGTGCACCACTGATGAAATAACACTGATGTCATTTGGTAGTGTACCACTGATGAAATAACACTGATGTCATTTGGTAGTGTACCACTGATGAAATAACACTGATGTCATTTGGTAGTGCACCACTGATGAAATAACACTGATGTCATTTGGTAGTGCACCACTGATGAAATAACACTGATGTCATTTGGTAGTGCACCGTTGATGAAATAACACTGAGGTCATTTAGTAGTGCACCATTGCTGAAATAACACTGATGTCATTTGGTAGTGCACCGTTGATGAAATAACACTGAGGTCATTTGGTAGTGTACCATTGCTGAAATAACACTGATGTCATTTAGTAGTGCACCATTGATGATCATACACAAACAACTACATCAGACACAATAAATTACATCAGATATAATAAATTACATCAGACACAATAAATTACATCAGACATAATAAACTACATCAGACACAATAAATTACATCAGACATAATAAATTACATCAGGCACAATAAATTACATCAGACATAATAAACTACATCAGACATAATAAACTACATCAGACACAAACTACTTAACTACATCGAGTCGAAAGACAGGTGAGATTCGGTTAATGCTGACGTTTTAAAGTTCTTTGAATAATTGGTCTTCTAAAACCCTTGTTATAAATAGGAGCGGCCTTAGATATTAAACCACTATTTTATAACTGTTCTAGAATAGATCAGGTGGACCTTTTATGATGATCAAGTGTAGCATGTTTCATCCAGTGTAGCCTTAACAATCAAATATAGCCATGATCATCATGCGTAGTGTAGATTTAATGATGATGTGTAGCCTTAACTACCAGATAAAGTAAAGCTAAAGATATACTAGTTGTTGCCTATACTAAATGTGATCTATTTCACCCGATTGTTTCTTTTAGTCTTGACCACACACATTTTTTAATGTCTAAAGATACACACATTTTTTAATGTCTAAAGATACACACATTTTTTAATGTCTAAAGATACATACATTTTCCTTTAATGTTCCTTTCTCGGATGAAATCTAGCTGTTACTGTCCATGTAATTTTTTCCGTTCACGCCAATACCGTTATATCTTTCCATTCGCGTCAGTAAAATCATTTCTTTCCATTTAGGTCGTTACTATTATTTCTTACCGTTAAAATCAAACGATTATTTATTCAATTTTGTAACTTCATGATTTTTATTTCTCGAAATTCAATCTGAAGACTGAATTCAAAATTGAATGTTATATCTTATTTCTGCGTGATTATTTGTTTACATTCGGCTCTAACGAAAAATTATTTTGGTGCGTACGAACATCGCCTTACGTATAATCATGTGTGCGTTTATTTCAGTAAACCCAGAGGCATCACTAGGGTTGGTGTCACCCGTGGTGGTAGCCCATGGTGTCACCCAGGGCGGTAGGCCATGGTGTCACCCGGGGCGGTAGCTCATGGTGTCACCCCCTCATGAATTAGCTCATAGAACTCCTCAGATTTTCCAGTGCCAAATAACGGAAATATATAGAATTTTACAGTCTGGTGTCACCCCCCCTGATGGTGTCACCCGGGACGGCCCGCTCCCACCGCACCCCCTAGCGACGCCACTGAGTAAACCAGCATTCAGAAATATTTTGTCTTGCTCCTCGATTTTAACGCTTCACCGAGACGCAACAAAATAGACAGTGCTGTCGTCGTCATCATCATCATCGTTATCATTATTATTTTTAAAATTATTGATAGGTCTTCATTATTGTCTGCGACCGTTTGCGTTGGGTTCACGTCTGCGCACGCGCATTGATCAGTGCTAACAGACAACACTCCGAGAAATGTGCCGGTAAAGTAGTTTGACTGAAATGGCATTTCTACTAAATTGGTATTTTAGGAAACACCCCAGGGGTCATAAATCACTGGTTCGGCGCTGGATATCAACGTCTCCCCAGGGGAATAGCCGCAAGAAGCTGTGTATGAGAGTTATCAAGTGGAGACAAAGAGAAGGAAAACGCCTTACGTTCGCGTTTTTTAAAATTAAATACTTTTTAAAAAAAATTGGGTAGAGAATTAAAAAAAAAAATTGGGTAGAAGATTTTTTAAAAAATGGTAGAAGATTAAAAAAATAATTGGGTAGAAGATTTTACAAAAAAGATTGGGTAGAAGATTTTCTTTAAACAAAAAAAAAAAAAAAAAAAAAAAAACAACAAACAAATAAACTGATTGAAATATGATTTATGATATAAAGACCGAAGAAATCGTTTTATTTTTTAACGTATATTATTCAAAGTTGAAAAGTTTGCTTTATAGGTAGAAATGAAACGTGTTTTTTTTTAAAAAAAAAGAAGTTAAATATTGTCTGAAAATGAATTTTAGCAATTAAACTAAAAACACCAAAAAAGAATGAAACAGCATCAACAAACAAACTAACAAACTCACTGACTAAAGAAGCCTTGGGTTCTGTACTGCTGATGAAAACAAGACAACACGCGGTGGTTGGGGGGGGGTGGGTGGTTAGACCCAAAAGGGAGAAGAACTTTAAAGACACGAACGGTAAAAGATGGTTGACCTTTTGGGAGAAAAATTGGACCCCCAGTGATTTAAAAAATGTGTTTCTTAAAGATGACCCTGTATCCCCGACCAGGGAGATGGCTTGAGTTCGCACTAGCTTTCAAAGCGGAGGATTTCACGGTGTGCCAGAGCTGGACAATTTATCTGTTTTGGGGACAATTTTCACCACTTTAACACATTTCTATAACGCTTGTGCGTGTGTGAGTGTGCGCGTGTGTGTAACTCTCTTAGTCAAGTAGTAAGTTAGTCTGTGGTTCGATATTTAGATTTGTCTGTCTGCTGTGCTTTGATTTAAAATCAAAAGTAAAGCGTATCAAAGGGGATTCCCACCAAGTAATTTCTCTAGCTCTTTGTTTTACTGGTAGATCTAGAATAATAAATATTTACTTTGTTTTACTGGTAGATCTAGAATAATAAATATTTACTTTCTTTAGTTAAATGGTTTAAAAGAATTTTTTAAAAATACATTTAATTTAAGTCTATTCCAAAAAGTAGACACTAAATATTATTTTGAAGTTAGACACCACAATTTCTTTCTTTTTTTTTTCAACTACTAAGATATAAAGTTAAGAACACCTTCCTTATTCCATATGCAAGAACAAACACATACAAGTTTTCTTTCTTTCCGTCCGGTATTCGGGCGTGGAATGGGTTGCCTGAAGAAACCAGGAAGGCCTCCACTTTATCATCTTTTAAAACTCTAGTAAGAATACAGGACTAAACACAAACCATAGAAATACGTAGGACGCAATAATCTTCTGTACAGAAGGAGCGTCTGTAACATATAAGATAAGATAAGATAAGATATAATTTATTTAAAAAAATACAAATGAGCACTTATCACAATTTTATTAAAAATTATAATTTTGAAGTTAAGATTTTGGGCTTTCATTCGAGAAAGTCAGACGTCTAAGCAATGATCTTAGTTCGTGGATAAACTATGATGACAATGGAGGTGAAAAGGAGAGATGTCGTCGAAATTTATTGTTTTCTACGAAATGATTCTGACTTGAACTTGCTTCGTTAAACATCGTGATCTAGACCTTAACCCCACTCCCTCAACGAAATACCACTCCCTCAACCCCACTCCCTCAACGCAACCCCACTCCCTCAACCCCACTCCCTCAAC
>MUZC01001678.1:108762-135010 GCA_002072015.1 Radix auricularia
CTCAACCCCACTCCCTCAACCCCACTCACTCAACCCCCCTCCATCAACCCCACTCACTCAACCCCACTCCATCAACCCCACATCGTCATTACAGAAACCGAACTTCCTCTTTTATGGACATCACTCCAAGGCCTCTTTTTATTTGCTTATGTATTCGTCGATTCAAATTATAATTTAATCGTGGTACTGGTTCAGATTCTTAGTGATAGATTCAAAAACTCCTGTGACTCCAAGGTCTAGTGATAGAGTCAAAAAATCCCGTGAGCCCAAGGTCTAATGATTAAAAAACAGCTGTGTCAAACTGAAGGTTGTATAAAAAAAATCAACAAGAGCCAAAGTTCACAGCGAAACCCTTTGATCATAGAGTCAATGAGCCATACATTGAAGAGGGAACAAAGAGTGATTGAAGCGTAGCGTTCGTTAATAGTTAAGATGGAATGTTGAAATGTTGGTGGGGGGAGGGGGAGGGGGGGTAACAACCTCACAAAGGCTAAGACTTTGTTTCCGTAAAAAAACAAACAAAAAAAAAAAAAAAAAAAAAAAAAAAAAACGGAAATACGTTTTTAGTCAATGTACAGATCGAAATGCTGAAACTTATAAAGATAAACTAAAACAAAGTACTGTAATCAGATATAACGTGTACTGACTTAGAGGACCAAGTACTTATATAGATAAACTAAAACAAAGTACTATAATCAGATATAACATGTACTGACTTAGAGGCCCAAGTACTTATATAGATAAACTAAAACAAAGTACTATAATCAGATATAACGTGTAATGACTTAGAGGACCAAGTACTTATATAGATAAACTAAAACAAAGTACTATAATCAGATATAACGTTTACGGACTTAGAGGACCAAGTACTTATAAAGATAAACTAAAACTAAGTACTATAATCAGATATAACGTGTACTGGCTTAGAGGACCAAGTACTTATATAGATAAACTAAAACAAAGTACTATAATCAGATATAACGTGTACTGACTTAGAGGACCAAGTACTTATATAGATGAACTAAAACAAAGTACTATAATCAGATATAACGTGTACTGACTTAGAGGACCAAGTACTTATAAAGATAAACTTAAACAAAGTACTATAATCAGATATAACATGTACTGTTTTAGAGTACCAAGTACAATACATTAAGTTCCCCCACGTTATAACTGAAGGATATGTGCTGTGATCAGATATCACACTTACCAACAGGTTGTTCTATATCGCTGTTAGTTATATAAACACAGACGTGATCATTAAGCTTGTACAACATTTAAGTGTGAAGCAATCGAAAGATAGATTTAAGTTTTGTTGTTAAATATATTGTAAAACTGTTATCTAGGGTTGTTGTGGATTGTGTGTGTGGGAAAGAGGAGGGAGGAAAGGCGAGAGAGGGGTTAGATAGTAGAGCGTAGAAGAAGAGAGGTAAGGAAAATAAAGAAAGACAGAGAGATAGAGTATGGGGACGGAAGATAAGGGAATGAAAGAAAGAAAAAAGAGAGCGAGAGAGGTAGAGGGAGAGAGAGAGAGAGAGAGAGAGAGAGAGGAAGAGAGTAAGGAAAATAAAGAAAAGGAGACTAGGGTGAGGGAATAAAGAGAGAGACAGAGAGAATGGCGAGAAATAAGAAAGAAGAGAGAGCGATAGAGAGAGAGAGAGAGAGAAAGAGAGAGAGAGAGAGAGAGAGAGAGAGAGAGAGAGAGAGAAAGAGCTAATTTAGGAGGAACAACTCCGTTTATTTGCTTCCCGGCGCAGTTATGACACATGAATGACGTGATGTCAGCGTTTCATTGTCAGCCCCCGACGCACGTCGCAGACCTGGGCTTGTCCGTCCAGGGGACAAGTTAAATGTTGGGTAAACTCAATTAGCACGTGCTCAAAATCAAGGGTGAGATCACTCCAGTACGGCCTGCTCTGTTTGCCCAGGACTTGTCCCAGCTTAGGTCCATGGTCACCTCTTCACCCCTACCCACCCTCCCCCCGCCTCACCGTCCAAACAAATCAATGTACAAACACTGGCGACTTGTGACATAAACAACTATTGAGGAGTAGTTGTTTCACCCAGTAATGCAAATATTTTGAATATATATATATTTTATTAAATCCAAATCACTATCTATTTATTGGTGAAAATCTAGAAATTGATTTTACCCACTCCCCGC
This sequence comes from Radix auricularia, assembly GCA_002072015.1. NCBI lineage: Eukaryota > Metazoa > Mollusca > Gastropoda > Lymnaeidae > Radix > Radix auricularia. The sequence goes on from MUZC01001678.1 coordinate 110,927, forward strand.
ACATAAATTTGCTGGAACATTTTGCACAAATATTTGTGTAGGGATAAAAAAACTAAGATTTATTAAAATTGATTGGATTAAGCTTAAGGCTTTGTCAATTAAATCTTCAACCCCCCACCCCCGTCATGAAACCGAAACCACTTTTATTTATTCCGTCAATTTAATAGTTATCATTTTTCAAGTTACTTTGTTGACAAAAACCCCCAGAGAAAATGAAACTGATAACGAAAGAACAGATGCAGATATGTTGGCTAAGCAAAATTTCCTGTTTTCTCGGAAAAATTAGTTACTTATACTGGGGACTTTTCATTTTAATAATGCCAGTGTCAATTGGAAACATCTTAAAATATATAAATATTTGTGTAATAAAGTAATGATTTGAATGGAATAAACAGCTATTTATTAGGTGTATTTTTTTTTATTTACGAAGGTTAAATTTTTAAGAATAAAAATATAAAATCATTTGTTAAATTCTTAGAAAGTAAAAAAGAAAATATCACAAAAAAATAAAAATAAAAAAATAAAATAAAAATAAATTTTAAAAAATTTAAAAAAATAATAAAAATAAAATAAAATAAATAAATAAATCCAACTTTTAAACGGTAAACAACTGAGTACAGCTATTAAAATACTTTTTGATTCGCACCACTGAGTTTATTTTCAAAAGAACGAGCAGCTTCAAAAGTGGGAAGTTGGAGGCAATTGAGATACGATTTGACTCATACTGAGCAGAAACCAAGATCATACAAATTTGAAGATACACAAATGAAATGCAATGAGAGCTACCAGACTTGGGGTCGCATTTTCACAGGTGTTTTTTTCGGTAACTGGGCTTTCTGAATTAAATAAATATTTTTTTAAACAAAGTGTCTACTTTCATACGAGGTTTATAATATTCACCTTAAAAGAATGTGTCTGCAGGAATTAAGGGTTATGTGAGCAACGTACAGCATTCTTTGATGTGCTCATGTTGGTAAAAAGATGACGTTGTCCATCTAGATTTAAATTCTGTCAGAGTTTTCGCTTGCGCTTTGTACGTAAAACTAGCTGAGGAGCGCAGGATGGAGAAGGCTACAGACAGGAGAGCTAGGAGAAAGAGCAAAACATTGGGAAGCACAGAAATTGTATGCAAAAACTGTGACTGCTCAGCCACACGATGAAATGCGCCATCGTCTCGTGAGACGTAAGTATGCCCAAAATTGTGCAGATTTTTTGTCCCAAACAGCGAAACGTTCCCGTAACCACTCCGGTCAGCCATCTTACTATAGAGAGCCGATCTGTTGACATCAAAATATGCTCGATTAAGAATGAAGCGAAAATGAAAAAAAAAAATCGTTCCCCTAAATTTGGACACCACAGTACTTTCAAAATTCTCAAAAAAATTTTGAAAGTACTGTGGTGTCCAAAATTTTGGGGAGGGGAACGATTTTTTTCCCCCGCTTCACTCGATTCAGAAGTGAAGCGAAAATGAAAAAAAAAAAAACGTTCCCCTAAATTTGGACATCACAGTACTTTCAAAATTCTCAAAAAAAAAAAAAAATCGATTACTTATAGCTCCCCAGTAATTTTATTGAATATTGGCTTTGATGTACAGATTAGCGTAATGGTTTAAAAGTGAATCTTGTTGGATTGGGTTCCCCCAGAAACGAATGGGACAACACTTTAAATTGCTAAACTAAAAAAAAAACAAAAAAAAAAAAGAAATCCCCTGGAGAAATTAGAACTTAAACAAAGAACGACCCATAATAAATGTACAATTACGTTCCGTGCGCAACAACATGTCATTTACAGCGTCATTTATCTGAGTGCCCCAAAAATAAAAAGAATCGGAGCTTTACAAAAACTTGCCGCTGTAATCTGTAAATTGTTACTATATGAGCCGCTTTAATCTGTAAATTGTTACTATATGAGCCGCTTTAATCTGTAAATTGTTACTATCTAAGCCGCTGAGTATGCAAGCTCATGGTTATTATATTGGTCAGGCCGACATCTATCCTCCATACACAGAAGGCTTCTGCCCCCCCCCCCTTAAGACAATGCCAGGGGCCCCGTAACAGAAGATCCCACTAGCACGTTTAAACTGCCGACATGGTCAAAAGGTCACTGATAAAATGAAGTGAAAAAAAAAACAACAACTTTCATTTGATTAAAACTTTATTTTTTCCTGGTACCATCGTCTTTCTCCGCCAATGGATCAGAAATGGGTCAGACGCCACTAAATCCCCCCCCCCCCATGACTAAAACCCCCCTAGGGCCGATACATTACGAAGCAGAAGGTTGAATTGCCTCACGCACTATGTCTCCACCACTGCCCGTTTCCACAGCTTCCGCCCAGTATTTGGCAATGACCAAAAAGCGCAATTTCTATTAATAGATCATTGTCCCATGAGCTGAGGGAGACTGTTAACAAGGGGCATTGCATCGTGTCCCTTGGAGAATTTGAACAAGAGACATAGGAATGTCTTCCCGAGAATTGATGCCTGGGGATTTATAGTCTTACATAGCCACTGGACTTAGATTTTGGACTGGTACATTTTCCCACACTTACATGTGTATTGGATACAGAGACTTTTACCAATTTAAGCGCGTACATTGGACATACGAGTTTACCGGGTCATGTGGACTTTGAGCCCAACACTTTCATTAGCTTACGTGTTCATTGTGTGTGTGTGTGTGGGGGGGGGGTCAGCAAATGTCCCGGGCGGCACTTGGCTTGGGACGGCAAATTCTTTTTAAAAATTTACAAGAAAGTGTAGTTTTTTTTATCTTGAAATAAAAGAAATCCCGAATATACAATTCATTAAAGAAACAAATGAAACTATGCTAAAGTATGTGAACGCTTATTCTGCCAAAAATTCAAAAAAAAAAACTTATTGTTTTTAAATTCTTCCAATAATAATCCTACTGTACTGAAAAAACAAGAGGCTTATACAGCATGAGACATTGACACTGACTTGGTGGTAACTTAGACAATTCTTCAAATTTGACAGCCGCTACTGTTGTAATAGAAAAAAAAACTGTACCTTATCAATTACAGATATGAGCCGAACGAATGCTCTGAACGAAACATTGTTGGGGGTGGGGGAGGCAAATTCCTCTTTGATAATTAGCATCTAAATTGAAAAAAACTTTTTAAAAAAAGTTTAAAAAAAAAAAAAAAAAGAAAAGCAAAGAAAAAAATTAAGGGGCCGTCCATAAATGACGTCATGCATCTAGGGGGAGGGGGTCCCCGCATTTGTGATGATGAGTGACGAGGGGGGAGTTTAATAATTGTGACGTCACATCAAAACACGCCACTTTAAATCAAAGTGTCATTTAAATATTCGATTTCTTACTATTTATTTTATGACATTTTACATGGATCCATGCGTGTTAGATATTAGAGTGTGGCCTTACACTAAATACATACTAAAATAACAATAAAGTGATTTGAAACATGCTCATTTTCAAATCGAACATAAAGCTTGTAGTCCACAGCTTTGTGGCGTAATATCGGAGGGGGTGTCTAAGTTTGTTTGACAAAGGGGGGAGGACGGTTAAAAATCGGAAAAAAGTCGTCATTTATGGACTTCCCCTAAAGAAATAAAGAAACTATATAAAATACACGGAGTTTCTAATGCCAACATTCAAACTCCATAATGAAATCTTTAGTCGTTATATAAAAAAACAAAAACAATAAAATAAAAAAATAAAAAATAAAAACAATAAAACAAGGGACTGAATTAGTGTAGGAAGGAACGTTACACACATGTGATGGTACATAAAACTGATTCAAGTTTCATTTTCATGTAAATAGACTGTTGGAAAAAAACAAAAATAATGAACGCAATTGCTTATCTAAAGGAATAAGAACTTGCCACAGAAAAATAGCCATTCGTGAAGAAGGGCTCAATATTACAAGAGTTGTATGCAATTGGAGAGAGTCAGAATAAAAAAATAGCTTATTAAGAAAAAAACAACAACGCGTCGTTGTAAGAGAAAACAAATAAAAGTAGAAAGACGTTCTTGTTAGAGAGTTTGACATTATTTAATCCTGGCAAGTTAGAATGTTGCAGGGATTTGTTCCCGGGGCCAAAGGTATCACTGTGTCCAAGGGTATCACTGTGTCCAAGGGTATCCTTGTGTCCAAGGGTATCACTGTGTCCAAGGGTATCCTTGTGTCCAAGGGTGTGTCCAAGGGTGTGTCCAAGGGTATCCTTGTGTCCAAGGGTATCACTGTGTCCAAGGGTATCCTTGTGTCCAAGGGTATCACTGTGTCCAAGGGTATCCTTGTGTCCAAGGTTATCACTGTGTCCAAGGGTATCACTGTGTCCAAAGGTATCACTGTGTCCAAGGGTATCACTGTGTCCAAGGGTATCCCTGTGTCCAAGGTTATCACTGTGTCCAAGGTTATAACTGTGTCCAAGGGTATCACTGTGTCCAAAGGTATCACTGTGTCCAAGGGTGTGTCCAAGGGTATCACTGTGTCCAAGGGTATCACTGTGTCCAAGGGTATCACTGTGTCCAAGGGTATTCCTGTGTCCAAGGGTATCCCTGTGTCCAAGGTTATCACTGTGTCCAAGGTTATCAATGTAACCATGGGTATCACTGTGTCCAAGGGTATCACTGTGTCCAAGGGTATCACTGTGTCCAAGGGTATCACTGTGTCCAAGGGTATCACTGTGTCCAAGGTTATCACTGTATCCAAGGGTATCACTGTGTCCAAAGGTATCACTGTGTCCAAGGGTGTGTCCAAGGGTGTGTCCAAGGGTATCACTGTGTCCAAGGGTATCACTGTGTCCAAGGGTATTCCTGTGTCCAAGGATATCTCTTTGTCCAACCAGCTCCGAACACTAGTTAAGGCGGCTGAGAATAGCGTTGAACCCGTGGCCTGTGAATGCTGCGTCACTTAAACCAGCAATAGGAAAAGATGAAACAAATAGTTAGACGGTTAGACGGTAGCACTAATCTTCTGTATAGAAAGAGCGTCTGTATAGAAAAGGCAGCAAGCATATTATGAAGTGAATGATGCCCGAAATTATTTACAAATGCTCAGTGCTTTAAAAATGTATTTTGTAGAGGCTACTCACAAAGAAAGAATAGAAAACTTAAATGATGATTTGACATTAGCTTAAATGTGGAGACCTCATCCTCATATTGAATCTTGCAATAAAAAAAACAATGAGAACAAAAATTTAGTGATTGAAGCGAATATGTATCCATGTTATGTAGAAAACCGTTGATAAGAAATTTATATTCTTCATAAGTTGAGATTACTTCAGAAATTCATGTGGAGTTTTAGCAGTTATATAGAGTTTGGAAAACAGATATGATTTTCGAACACCAAATAATTTAGTGGATATTGAAATTTTGCCATAAAATTAGAGTACTCAAAATGTCTCACAAGATATGATCAAGCAAGGAATATATTTTACCACTCGTGTAAAAAATAAATTTAAAAAATATTAATGAATTCAAGACCATTTTGTTTATTCAAGTTTAATAAGATATTTATGCTCGAAGTTACCCTTTATAAAATAATATCACTAATTCGAACATTGCTTACTACTGTCTTGAGTAATGCAATGTATTTAAGCTTAATTACGATCCATGATGAATACACCAAGAGTTACTTATTTATAGTTATAGCTAATTTTTGCTACTGAGCATGGCGTGGCTGACAACATTGATACATGAAAGTATTGAAAGAATTAACGGTAGAGCCATGAGGAAAAAAGAAAACTTCAATTTTATTCACGAAATGAAAGCTTTCCTTTTTATTTCTAACATGATAATGTAGTGTCCTTAATATTATTTTATAATAATTTTAAAAAAAAAAAAAGCAATAACGTTTATTATTTTTTTGTGAGGGGGATGGTTAGGGCGGCAAATTTGGGTTCTTCCCCGGGCGGAACATACACACACTACTCCGCAGGTGGGGTATGTTGTTACAAATTTATATGGCCATTAAACTTCGGGTTTTTACTTGCTTTGTTTGGTACGACAGTACCGTTTCATCATTATTCTGCGGATATTATAAAACCTAAACGTATTTTAAGTTTATTTGTAAGGCTATTTCAGTCAGATGTGGTTAAGTGATACTAGGAAACATTTAGCTTATCCAAGTTGATCAAGGAGATTTAATTAATCGCCGTATTCGTCTTGGTTCGGATTCTGTGTTTGCGCTGATGGCTGATGAGATCTGTCATCGGAGGAAACGTTGCTGTGTGATTGTGGAGGGAATATCCTTGCAAGGAATGGTGGGACGTGGTGGTCGAGAGGTAGCGCTCTCGACTGTCATACCGATGGTCACGAGTTCGAATCCACACGAAGGTGAGGATTTGTTCTCGGGGCCTGAGGAGTCCCCGAGTCACCCAGCTCCGAATGGGTACCTAACTAGACAATAGTTAGGCGGCTGGGGTAATGCGTGGAACCCCAATAGCCGTGGCCTGTGACCGCTGCATCACTTGCCAACAGATCATCTCTCATGGTCTGTGGACGCAATTATCTTCTGCATAGAAGGAGCGTCTGTATATCTAAGATAAGATAAGGAATGGTGGTGCAAGGAATGGCAGTGCAAGGAATGGTGGTGCAAGGAATGGTGGTGCAAGGAATAGTGGTGCAAGGAATGGTGGTGCAAGTTATGGCGGTGCAAGGAATGGGGGTGAAAGGAATGGCGGTGCAAGGAATGGTGGTGCAAGGAATGTTGGTGCAAGGAATGGCAGTGCAAGGAGTGGCGGTGCGTGGAAAAGTGGTGCAAAAGAATGGGGGTGCAAGGAATAAAGGAGGCATCTTAATGCGGTCATAAACAAACTAGTTTTACAATAAAATCTTTACTTCCCCCCTAGTCTTGTATGCTCCAAAGCTTCTACCCTCATGGCACCGTGTTTATCTGAGACTTAGTGTAAAGACCAATCTAAAGATGCTAAATCCTTCAACGTATACTCAACTCGTTCCCGTGAGAATTTGCGCGAGACTCTTTGGGCTGTATTGAAAACAGATTTTGCAGAAAATCTTTAAACCGTCTTAATTACTCGAGGTCAACATTAAGTATACTCTACATCATTCTCATATACACTCAAACGTCATTCCCAAAGTAAAAAACACTTACAAACTTACATTTACAACACACATACAGTGTGTTGTAATGGTTGAGTTCAAGCCTTTAAAGTAAACTCATATAGGAAAATATATGGGCTAGAAAAAAAAATGAGCATGAAAAGTTATTTTGAAAGGCGTTTCGCCGCTCTCTGCAAGAGGAAGACGAAAAAGGTTAGAGCATAAGTCTCAAAACGCACGTTTGGAAGTTAAGGTTCAAAACTTTAAGTCCCTTCATCTCAGTTTAGAAATTGACACCATGGAACTCAAGAAGAATGATAAATACATTTGAGAATGTGTGCGAGGGGATGGGGGTTGCAAGTCATCCTTATCAGTTTTCTCTTAGTGAGGGCTTCTCAAATATTTTATTCTGATGACGCAATTTATATTTTTTAATAATAGGAAACAATGAGTCACAATTATCAGTGACCCATTCATTTTCCGGTTTACGGTATAATTTAGGGTCGGTTTACCCCGAAGCGACCGTTTCGTCCACCTCAATTAGCTACCAACGCCACTGAGCGGTGCCGGTTTATGGCCAGGAGCGCCAGTACGGATAAGCAAAACGTACCGCTAAGAATGCATTTGACGCCAGCTCTGAGGAAACCTTCCAGTGGGGGTTACACCCCAGGAAGGTTAGTGATGATTCCCCGGACTGCGGCGGTCCTAACGATTGAGACTCGTAAGCTTTGTCGGGGTGGCGCCGAAGTGAAAGCGATTCGAAGTAGGGAAAATTCCACCCCTCTTTCGGGAGGTCAAGTTAGTGGGAGGCGTTTTCGACCTAGTTTCCTGGACACCCAGGTGGCCGCTTCTAGAAGCGACCGCTCAGGGAGGGGGGGGGGCTTCTCAATTTTTACGTCCCATAGGGAGCCAGAAGGTTGAGGGGGTTTTCCGGAAAGCCCCATGAAGAGCACAGGCTCGGGACTGCTGATTTTCTTCGAAATGTAGGATTTTGAGTACCTGAACAATCGACCTTATCTTCTGGGCGATGCCATACTTTTTGTCTCTAGTTATGTACTTAAAACCATTAAACACAAATAACGTATTTGTCTGCTGTAAATGGAATGGTCGCTGAGACAATTTAACACACATAACTTATTTTGCTGATGTAAATAGAATGGTCACTGAGACAATTTAACACCCACAATAATACACCGGAATATCCGTGAGGCAGATTTATCCGGAAAAAACAACAACAAGAAACAAGGTCTTGACATCGTGTGTGTCTCACGTCGTGTTTATGGACTGATTCCCCCATTACCTCGCTTGAACAGTTTCCCAGAAAAGAGACATTTGAGCCTTTGGGAAATTCCGATAGCGGCTATTCTCCTCGCTTGGTTTGCGTCCGCCGATGAAAACTGGTGGTTGATTGACCCTAACTTCATCACGTCATTGCTGTTGTAACCAATATCTCTTCTGTCAACAACTCCTCATGCGTCTACTCTAAATCAGTGGCAATGAGCTAAATTTGTTGACACATTAGTAGGAGATGAACCTTCGTGTAGTGCGTGATGAATTTAGATTTTTAAAAGTATCTGTAAGCCTGGGTTAAATGCTCAATAAAATTTTGAATGATGTTATTGGCTAATGGATTGGTGTGCCCCATGGGTTTGTGTGCCCCATGGATTGGTGTGCCCCATGGATTGGTTTGCCCCATGGATTGGTGTGCCCTATTAATTGGTCAGCCTCATGAGTTGGTGTGCCCCATGTTTTGGTGTGCCCCATGGTTGATGTGCCCCATGGATTGGTGTGCCCCATGGATTGGTGTGCCCCATGTGTTGGTGTGCCCTATGGATTGGTGTGCCCCATGGATTGGTGTGCCCCATGGATTGGTGTGACCCATGGATTGGTGTGACCCATGGATTGGTGTGCGCCTTTTCACGTCCTCTCAGTGGCCACAATTTATTCATGTCCATATATTTTACTTAATAAAGTCAAGTTATTACAGATTCAATTATTGTTACAGTCATTCGAAATACGTATTCATTAATGTTTAATCTGTCTGTTTCTTTCCATATCTGCTGACTGCGATCGATTCTCTCTTTTTTTTTTTTTTTTTAAAAAAGATTGCATTTATATATTTATTTTTTTCTGTTAGGGTACAATTTATTGAATTATTGACAATTGTTGGAAAGGGCAAGGGAGCCACTGAGTGATTTTTTTTAAAAAAGGAAATAATTTACCTTAAAAGAAGCTTTATTATAATTTTTTGCAACTGCAGTCTTTTCTTGCACATGCACGTTTTCACAATGTCTCAACTTGTATTGCATGACTCTTTTAAAGTTATTTACACTGGTACTAATTTAAATACATGGATTGGACTTGTTATAGTTATTTGATTACTAGGTTGTTGTGGGGCACTTACGGCGCCCACTTTTTTCAAAAGCCAAAGTAAATTAATTGAATGTTATTGCATGCGGTAGAGTCAGTGTGTCTGACAACAAAACAAAAAATGGTATGCGAATGAGTACTTTAAAAAGAATGAATAAATACATTTTAGTTCGTTAGAATGATTTAATTTTTCTAAAAAATCTTTCTGTATTCAACATTTTGTGCCAAAAAACGATAATCGTTGAGTAGGCTCTTTTTACATAGTTCCCTTTTCCAAAAATAAAATGTAAGCTCAAACAGTGACGTTATAAAAAAAAATCATGTTAAGCCTGGCCCCTATTGGAATTCAGGACGTGTTAGCGCATTTTCGTATTATGTATCAGTACTTATGTTAGATATCAGCATTATGTAGTTATCAGTAATTGTGTTTAGATTTTAGACATATTTTTATGAATTTTCTTGTGTAATGAATATACTTGACATTTTTTTATATTTAAAAGTCATTTCTTTACATTTTAAAAAAAAATTATTTTCTCTTTAATCTAACTACAAGTCACCACAAATGATGACGTAAAACTCTCTAAACTTTTACACATATTCTAATGACGTCAACTAAAAAAAAAATAAATTCTTTTGCACGCTTTCGCACCACTCTTCAATGCTTGAAAAACTATGTATTCGACTTCCGGCAATGGCGGCCGTTCCCTGCGCTAGTGTTACCTCTCGATTCGAAATATTTTTTGGTAGTTTTAACGGGTTTTTTTAACGGATCGAGTAACTGAGTGTTGATGCACAAATGGCAGGTCAGGACATACAAAAAACATATATACCTCATGGGTCTAGGACTTATGGATGCTGAGATCAAGGGTGATGACGGACGGACGGACGGACGGACAAAACGGGTGCAATAGCGCATTTGACTTCTCGAAAATGCGCTAATTACGGCGAGAAAACCACACGATCTGTTAATCTCGAAACCAAAATGATAACTTTTTTAATTGCTAAGGACTGTGTCACTATGATATGTTTAAAACTACAACATAGATTATCTTTGTCATTATTTTCTCAATTTTTATGGTTTAAAAGGCCTTTAAACGAAAGTTTTAGGAGGAGGAGGAGTGGGATTGTTCCAGAGACTCTGTCATCCTGGCGTCAGAGATAGCTGACCTAAGCCAATCAGATGGGTGTACAAGTATATAGTAATAAAGCCATTCTCATTAACTTATCCACCACGAAAATTATTATTACTACTAAGTCACCACCTTTTACAGATGCTCTTTCTACACAAAATATTTCTGCACCTTAAGCTTATCCATAGTTTTGGTCTTATCCTGCATATTTATTACTAACAATGTTGTTATATTCATTGTTGTTTTATTATGCTAAGGTTTAACAAGAGCCCTATTTTAGAAACATAGTTAACTTGAAATAAAATGGCCGCAGTGAATTTTTTAATTAAAAAAAAAATCACATAAAAGAGAGAGAGAGAGAGAGAGAGAGAGAGAGAANAAAAAAAAAAAAACAACAGTTTGACACAATCATCTACCAATGTGTGTTTCCTCATTACTCGAAGGAAAGATCGCGGGAAATCATTTAATATGACTTAAATAAATTTTTAACGAAGCAGCATTTTTTTTAGATCTTATCTTATCTTATATGTTACAGACGCTCCTTCTGTGCAGAAGATTATTGCGTCCTACGTATTTCTATGGTTTGTGTTTAGTCCTGTATTCTTACTAGAGTTTTAAATGATGAAAAAGTGTTGGCTTTCCTGGTTTCTTCAGGCAACCCATTCCACGCCCGAATACCGGACGGAAAGAAAGAAAACTTGTATGTGTTTGTTATTGCATATGGAACAAGAAAGGTGTTTTTATCTTTATGTCTATCTGAGGGTTGTATTAAGTTATCTTTGTGTTGTATTTCTAAATTAGAATTAATTGCCTTATGTATAATTACTAATTTACTCTTGGTTCTTCTATCCTCTAGTGTTTCAAGGTTTAATGATTCAACTAATGGTGTTACTCTTGTCAGTTTTGAATATTCTCCAGTAATGAATCTGGCAGCTCTTTTTTGATTTTGTTCTAACTTATCAATATTTTCTTTGGTGGATGGGTCCCATACAGAAGATGCATATTCTAGTATAGGTCTCACCAGGGTGAGGTAGCATTTTAGTTTGATATCTTTGTTACATTTTTTTAGATATGTTGTTCATGTTATGATTCATTAAAAAAAAAAAATTAGCCGTTGAAAATAGGATGTTCTTATTCTTGCATATCATTTTAAAAAAAATAATTGTGCTTTTTTACTGAAGAGAAACTAAATCATTGCGCACTTCAACACGATAGTTCGACTACCGCAATTTGGTGTGTGGAAAAAGATGGTTGATTTTTTTTTTACCTCTCATTTCCGCGATCCCGGATTCCACCATAGCTATTTAAAACAAAACAAAAATATCCCTTTCTGCATTTCTATATATTTTTTATTTATGGGGGAAGATGAATCGCTTAAATCACAAAATACTAGGGCTGGCACTAGGGCTGGCACTAGGGCTGGTACTAGGGCTGGCACTAGGGCTGGTACTGATTATTTTTTGTTAGATCAATCGGTAAAACGTTAATCGATTAATTTCGATTTATTATCACATTATAAAGCCGATATAGATCCCGTTAGGCCTCAATTCAATATTTCGTGAAATCGTTGAGTTGCGTTAATTCCTTTGCTCGCAAATTTTGTGGTGTAACACAGCAAATCGTTGTGTTAAAGAAGAAATAAGGAAGAACAACTTTTCTATACATATTCACGTGTAAATAAATACTTATAATACGAGGGTAAGTGTGTAAGTTAAAAAAATATAAATGAATGAGACAAAAGAATATTCAAAATATTTTAAAAATTTTAATCGAATTTAATCGATAGAGTTAATTTTTATCAATAAAATTTTAACAATTAATCGATTAATCAATCGTCAATTTTTTGTGGCCCTACATTACACTACTTGATTTTACCGTGTTTACCCCGTAGCGAAGCACAAGGATTGGACGCATTATTAAGCAGACTAGTAAAGCGCAGATGCATCACCAGGTGGTGCCGGGGGGGGGGGGTGCGGACTGCACCGGTTGACACCACCCGAAAGGGGTGACACCAAAATGTAAAGTTATATATGTTCCCGTTATTTGGCACAGGAAGACTCGGAGAAGGCAAGAGAGGCAACAATAGTTCTTGCGTTTCTTTGTGTTGTTCCTTCACAGAATAAATTGTGATTCGTAGTGTAGTGGTTATCAAGACCGCCTTACACTCGAGCTTTCCAGGGTTCAAGCAGGGGCGACTTATGGGAATTGGAGGCCCCAGGCGAAGTGAATTTGGTGGACCTAAGTGTCATAGAAAAATAAAATATAAATATGGAAGGATTCTTGAGCGGGGATCCCCACTAATGATGAGACTAATCGGAGGCCCTAGTCGGGTGCCTATGCCTAAAGCCGGCCCTGGTTCAAGCCCCGATAAAAACATTTTTAATTAAAAAAAATCTTTGCTGTGCCATTCTCCCCCCCCTCCTTTTTTTTGCGAACATGGCTGACCTTCGCTATGGTCGGCCGAACACAGCTGATGGTTGTCAAGCTAGGGTGGTGAAGGATTTGGGCAGGGAGATAACCGCAGTGCGAATTTCTCGAGACCAACAATGCGTCAGAGGTACCCCACCCCACCGACGTTCAATCGCGTTGATTTCTCTGAGTTGTAGTTTGTGTCCGTTCTAGTTTTATTTTTTAAAGCACAAACAAATTGATGTCAATTTCGATTTTCCACTTTATTATCTCATTGACCCAAACTAAGATTTAGTTTTAGTGTGTGAGTTTGTGATAACCTTGTGGTTGTAGGGGTTTCCATTAGAGCTTTCTTTGGGCTTGGTAGACCTTGGCGGCGCCCAACTCCTCTCCAGGTCATCGGAGGACTTTTTAGCGATAGCCATTAATCATAACAATGTGGCTTTGCGTGGGCTCGATCCCACGCCCCTCAGCTTGTGAGGCGAGCGCACTGTCCAGCAGCTATCACTTATATTTATAGCTCCCTTAAATTATTCAAACCGTGTCAAACTTATCTCCAATTCAAGATCAACTTTGACGCTCACAATAACTCCCGAAAAGTGATTCCCACATTGACTCCAATATTTACTTACTGGCACACAAACAAGGACTCCAACATTTACTTACTGGCACACAAACAAGGACTCCAATATTTACTGGCACACAAACAAGGACTCCAATATTTACTTGCACACAAACAAGGACTCCAATATTTACTTGCACACAAACAAGGACTCCAACATTTACTTACTTGCACACAAACAAGGACTCCAATATTTACTTACTGGCACACAAACAAGGACTCCAATATTTACTGGCACACAAACAAGGACTCCAATATTTACTTGCACACAAACAAGGACTCCAACATTTACTGCCACACAAACAAGGACTCCAATATTTACTGGCACACAAACAAGGACTCCAACATTTACTGGCACACAAAAACTAGGACTCCAACATTTACTTGCACACAAGCAAGGACTCCAACATTTACTTGCACACAAACAAGGACTCAAACATTTACTTGGTCACAAACAAGGACTCCAACATTTACTTGCACACAAAAAAGGACTCCAACATTTACTTGCACACAAACAAGAACTCCAACATTTACTTGCACACAAACAAGGACTCAAACATTTACTTGGTCACAAACAAGGACTCCAACATTTACTTGCACACAAACAAGGACTCCAACATTTACTGGCACACAAAAACTAGGACTCCAACATTTACTTGCACACAAACAAGGACTCAAACATTTACTTGCACACAAAAAAGGACTCCAACATTTACTTGCACACAAACAAGGACTCCAACATTTACTTGCACACAAACAAGGACTCAAACATTTACTTGGTCACAAACAAGGACTCCAACATTTTCTTGGTCACAAACAAGGACTCCAACATTTACTTCCACATAAACAAGGACTCCAACATTTACTTCCACACAAACAAGGACTCCAATATTTACTAACACACAAACAAGAACTCCAAAACGGTGACACCCACGTTGACCCCCACCCCCCGCCAAACTCACACATCGACTCTCTCTCTCTCTCTCTCTCTCTCTCTCTCTCTCTCTCTCTCTCTCTCTCTCACAATGATTCCAACAAAAATCACACGTTGTCTCCAACGCGATATCCCAAACTGACTTCTGAATTCATGAGATGAGTTGATAAGCTAAAGATATTTCTTCAAACTCCAGGATGCGATCGACCTCAATGAGCGACCTGCATTCTTCGGCGTCACCAAATGGGGGGCTTTAACCAGAGTCGGAGCATGCCCCTGGCCGCAGGATAAGCTGCCGAGTAGAAAGTATGTTTAAATGATTGAGTAAATGACGCGTCGATCCAGTCGCTGGTTAGCCTGTCAAGTAGATATCTTGATAAACTACTTTTTACATCGTGGGACCGTCTGGGACTCGGGATATTTTAGCCGGGTTGGTTAAAGGGCGGGGTTAAGACAGTGGGTTGTTGGGGGGGGGGAGGCGGTGGTGGTGTCATTCTGCTTGAATGACTAAGCAGCTGGTTCATACCAGCGCAACAAAAGGGCAGCGGCTAAAACAATGTTAGGTTAATATCGATTTTAAAAAATGTACCTTTTTAAAACTACTGAAATTTAATGAAGGTTTAATCATGTTTTTTTTTAAAAAGATCTTTAGTTTTAGGACGGAGAAACGATGAAAGATTCGGTGATGTTTAATCAAGCGTTCAGACTTTTAAAGAATTCTTCAGCGAACAAAAGGGCACAGTTCTTTTAGGGTTCAAAGTAGATGTGA
This sequence comes from Radix auricularia, assembly GCA_002072015.1. Taxonomy (NCBI): domain Eukaryota; kingdom Metazoa; phylum Mollusca; class Gastropoda; family Lymnaeidae; genus Radix; species Radix auricularia. Next base: position 126,199 of record MUZC01001678.1, read on the forward strand.
AACAGGTACAAATTTAGACGTATCAAAAGTTAATCCACAGAAAGCTATGTAACAGCTATGTAAAATATGTATGGCAATGCCTGGAACAAAAACACAACGAGATAACGATTATATCGACAAGTAGCCTTCGTCAATTAACTAACACGCGAGAAGAAAAATTGAAATCCTAGCTGTGATGTGCAAGCAAGCTAAATACCTAACAGAAGTTATGTCACCAGAAAGTAAAAGTCAGTACTAATTGTTGGTCAGTATAAAGTAACCGTCAATACAAAGTGTTGGTCAGTACAAAGTGTTGGTCAGTACAAAGTGTTGGTCAGTATAAAGTAGCCATCAATACAAAGTGTTGGTCAGTATAAAGTAACTGTCAATACAAAGTGTTGTTCAGTATAAAGTAACTGTCAATACAAAGTGTTGGTCAGTACAAAAGAATGGTCAGTATAAAGTAATCATAAAGTAATAATACAAAGTGTTGGTCAGTACAAAAGAATGGTCAGTATAAAGTAATCATAAAGTAATCGTCAATACAAAGTGTTGGTCAGTACAAAGTGTTGGTCAATACAAAGTGTTGGTCAATACAAAGTGTTGGTCAGTACAAAGTGTTGTTCAGTATAAAGTAACCATCAATACAAAGTGTTGGTCAGTACAAAGTGTTGGTCACTATAAAGTAACCATCAATATAAAGTGTTGTTCAATACAAAGTATCTGTAAATGTAAAGTTTTGCTCAGTACAAAGGGTTGGTCAGTATAAAGTAACTGTCTATACAAAGTGTTGTTCAGTACAAAGTATCGGTAAATGTAAAGTTTTGGTTAGTATGAGCTGCGAGTCAGTATTCAAAATCGGTATTAAACAAAGTAAAATTTTAAAATAAATAATAACTTTTTAAAATCTTTTAAAGACGACTTTTTATCTACAACATTGTAAGTGGGGAAAAACATTCTTAGGATTGATAACTAAAATATAAGACCGAGCAGAAATGCAGATGAACATTAAATGTACGTGGGTTTTGAATGTAATGTCAGCGAAATGAGATGTTTTTAAAAAGAATAATGCATATGTTTTCTATGCAGATTTATTTCCTTATATATTTAGAAATTTCCTACGTTAATTACTTTAAAAAAGAATATTTATTTATAAATAAAAATATTTTTAGCACGCTTAAAATAATTTGTAAAATCTTACAATTTTAATTTTTTAAAAATAGATCAAAATTAAATTCTTTAAAAGTGCAAACAATATAAATAAATATAGTCCTTTGTTTATTTTGATACAATATTTCAATGAAGTGTGATTTACAGATTTCAAATATTTAAAACCGGGTTATCTAGGATATTTTTGCCCTTAAGTTTAATTAATTACATTTGCTCACTTACAATAATTTGACGTTGTAGCCTAATTTTGCTGTCCCTGTACCTTGGGGCCCGGAGTCATAGGACAGTTATGCAGGGGCATTGGACTGTCATATTGTGGTTATAGGATAGTCATTCAGGGCACAGCTTTGTCACGCAAGGCAGAGGCCTGTCATGCAGGGGCATAAGACTGGGATTCAGAGACTAAATCGAATGGAAAATAAAGCTATAATTTTAAAAAATCATGTTAAGCCTGGTACCTATTGGAATTCAGGACGTATTAGCGCATTTTCGTATTATGTATCAGTACTTATGTTAGATATCAGAATTATGTAGTTATCAGTAATTGTGTTTAGATTTTAGACATATTTTTATGAATTTTCTTGTGTAATGAATATACCTGACATTTTTTTTATTTAAAAGTCATTTCTTTACATTTAAAAAAAAAAATTATTTTCTCTTTAATCCAACTACAAGTCACCACAAATGATGACGTAAAACTCTCTAAACTTTTACACATATTCTAATGACGTCAACTAAAAAAAAACAACTAATTCTTTTGCACCCTTTCGCACCACTCTTCAATGCTTGAAGAATTATGCATTCGACTTCCGGCAATGGCGGCCGTTCCCTGCGCTAGTGTTACCTCTCGATTCGAAATATTTTTTGGTAGTTTTAACGGGTTTTTTTAACGGATCGAGTAACTGAGTGTTGATGCACAAATGGCAGGTCAGGGCATACAAAAAACATATATACATCATGGGTCTAGGACTTATGGATGCTGTGATCAAGGGTGATGACGGACGGACGGACAAAACGGGTGCAATAGCGATTTCGACATCTCGAAAATGCGCTAAAAATTACAATTAGATATTAAAGGGGTGGGGTCATTCGATGTTGTGTTCTACTGTGTTGTCTAATGGTGTGTTCTTTTGTTTTATTTAATGGTGTGTTCTAATGTGTTGTCTAATGGTGTGTTCTTTTGTTTTATCTAATGGTGTGTTCTACTGTGTTGTCTAAAGGTGTGGTCTACTGTGTTGTCAAATGGTGTTTTCTACCTTGTTGTCTAACGTTGTGTTCTAATGTGTTGTCTAATGGTGTCTTCTACTGTGTTGTCTAATGGTGTGTTCTAATGTGCTGTCTAATTATGTGTTCTACTGTGTTGTCTAATGGTGTGTTCTACTGTGTTGTCTAATGGTGTGTTTGAGTCCATGAAAAATGTTATTAGTCCAATGACATATCGGATAACATTCTTTGACGTATGGCAACTTTTTCTATTCCCTACCATCAGGGCCGGCCCTGCTTACCTTATCATCGCACCTGACATGTCAACTTTTTCTACCCCATACCTTGTCATCGCACCTTGCATGTCTAACTGATTGCACCACACGACATAATGGTTCGCTGGACTTCTAGAGTCACGGGCCGTAACAAATTCTGTCTCACAACATGATGGAAACAACGGAGCGATTTCCATCGATTTAAACGGATCTACTGGGATCTTACTGATCTACTGGGATCCTAGTGATCTACTGGGATCTAACTGATCTACTGGGATCTAACTGATCTACTGGGATCTAACTGATCTACTGGGATCCTAGTGATCTACTGGGATCTTACTGATCTCCTGGGATCCTAGTGATCTACTGGGATCTTACTGATCTACTGGGATCCTAGTGATCTACTGGGATCTAACTGATCTACTGGGATCTAACTGATCTACTGGGATCTTACTGATGTACTGGGATCCTAGTGATCTACTGGGATCTTACTGATCTACTGGGATCTAACTGATCTACTGGGATCTTACTGATCTACTGGGATCTAACTGATCTACTGGGATCTTACTGATCTACTGGGATCTTACTGATCTACTGTGATCTAACTGATCTACTGGGATCTAACTGATCTACTGGGATCTAACTGATCTACTGGGATCTAACTGATCTACTCGGATCTAACTGATCTAATGGGATCTTACTGATCTACTGGGATCTAACTGATCTACTGGGATCTTACTGATCTACTGGGATCTAACTGATCTACTGGGATCTAACTGATCTACTGGGATCTTACTGATCTAATGGGATCCTAGTGATCTACTGGGATCTAACTGATCTACTGGGATCTAACTGATCTACTGGGATCATAGTGATCTACTGGGATCTTACTGATCTACTGGGATCCTAGTGATCTACTGGGATCTTACTGATCTACTGGGATCTAACTGATCTACTGGGATCTAAGTGATCTACTGGGATCTTACTGATCTACTGGGATCTAACTGATCTACTGGGATCCTAGTGATCTACTGGGATCTTAGTGATCTACTGGGATCTAACTGATCTACTGTGGTCCTATTGATCTACTGGGATCTTACTGATCTACTGGGATCTTACTGATATACTGTGATCTTATTGATATATTGGGATCTTACTGATCTACTGGGATCTTACTGATCTACTGGGATCTAACTGATCTACTGGGATCTAACTGATCTACTGGGATCTAACTGATCTACTGGGATCTTACTGATCTACTGGGATCTTACTGATCTACTCGGATCTTACTGATCTACTTGGATCTTACTGATCTACTGGGATCTTACGCTCACAAAGGACTGTACCATCTAACGAAAGAATATCTGGGTAGCCATTAGGTACGGAGTGCTACCAACCTAGGCGGACTTTACGTTCTCACCTGAACTCAATCACCCCATCACCAAGTACCCCCGGGTAGCCACTTGGTAGCAGTTAACAAAATAATCCCCGGGCAGCTTAATGTAATGAATGCTACCGATCTAGCTGGACTTTGCGCTCTCACCTGACCTCAACCCTTCACCAAGCGTCCCCCCTGGTAGCCACTAGGTATGTCGCAGGCGGGACCCAGCCCCTCCCGTCCCCACACGACGAGCCCAATGCGCGGCCCCGCTGGTGGCGCTCTTGTCCCGACGCAGGGACCCTGCACTCACGCGCACACAGTTGCCGGGTGAGCGGTGAACATCCCAGGCTCGGAGATGGTCGTCACCCGCCACACGTTACTTCTTCCACCCACACCTCTCCCCCCCATCCTCTTTTCAACCACCCCCACAACTTACTTTTACAGAATTCGCAACTAAACGACTTATTTTTGTATCCCCCACCCACCCACCCCGTAACCGAGAGGAGAAAAACTCCGAAACCAAACATCTTTAGTAGGGGCTCCATCCCCGCTTAAAACCCTTTCTTACTTTCGCTCCCCCCCCAACCTCCCGCGCGCACCTCATCACTACAGTAGACTGACCAGCCGAGATAACTCAGCACGATATAAGCCCGGGCCCTCACAAACTTTAGGTTATATCTAGGGACAGGCGTATTCTTGGGTCCGCCAACGTTTAGCGTCCACTCTTCAGCACGTGCGGCCATTTTATCTCCTCCTCAGTGTTTTGTCCACGAAGCCTCAACGCCAGTAGTCAACCTGCTATTCACACGACTCGACGCGCCAATCGTACTACTAGACGCGCTATTCGAACGACTAGAACCAAACCAGAACACGGCCGGGGACTTCTACCATTAAGTGGAATAACAGTCTACCAAAAAGTAAGACTTTGTTTCTCTTACATGTTTTGGTTTAGTTTTTGAGGAATACAGCTGCGTAGGAAGCCTGGTGAGTAGAAAAAAGGGAGGAAGTAATTTAATCTCAGGTGGAAACTTGTTAAGTTAATAATTTTTTTTAAAAATTGAAGCATTTTGGCGAATGAAATAAAAAGTTTTTTTTAAAAAAACGCAAAAAAAAAAAATAATAATAATAAAAAAAATAATAAAAAAAATAAATAATCGCCGACAAAAACCGTAAAAACTCGAATATTCGAAAACATTTTTTAAATCAATTTCTTGATTGCACTAAACTCCGGCCATAAATGACAGGTTATATAATGGCGTTCACGCCTAATCCTTGTTCAGACACAAATATTTTGGTGCAGACAGACTGCTGAGACAAATTTATTTTATTGCCACGCATGGATCCGTCTCAAATCATGTAGTCTACTACCTTTTTTTTTTTTCGTTAGTGCGCGTTGTGAACGGAAGTTATGCTGTCTTAAGAGTTCTAATATCACCAAATAATCATGTAGTGTTGCACAAAATCAGACCTTTATCGACATCTCTTGTAGGTATTGATGAAGGTATTCAAAATAACACATCTAACAATTTAATACTAGGTTTTGACTTAAACGTTTATTAGCATTCCTGACGTAAATATACATTGACATGCTTGACATAAATATACATTGACATACTTGACACATAGATACATTAACATACGTAACATAAATATACATTGACATGCATGACATAAATATACATTAACATACTTAACATAAATATACATTGACATGCGTGACATAAATATACATTGACATGTTTGATATAAAGATACATTGAAATACTTGACATAAACATTAATTGTCATGTTTAACACAAAGATACATCGAAATGCTCCACTTAAGTATGCATTATGCATAAATGCCGCATTGAAGTACTATGGATCGCTAAACATGACTTGGAAATCTTCCAGTAATCAAAGCGACTTATCTTTCCACAATTGTACGCGAGCCACAATGTGAACACAGAAGAGCCGCATGTGGCTCGCGAGCCTCGGTTCGACCACCGTTACTTTAGTTGGATACTCAAATTTGTTTCCGCGAAAGAAAAAAAAACAACAAAAAACAGAACCTGACTTTCTAAAGTAAATTTTCTCGTCTGCTCAAAGTTTCTCGTAAAGCTGATTTGTTGTTGTTTCATCTTCTTCTTCTTCTTCTTCTTTTTCTTCTTCTTCTTTTTCATCTTCTTCTGCGTTCTCAAAATCTTTTTGAAGGAGGATTTAGATCAGAAGCCCTATAACTGTGATGTATTGCATTGTGGCTGTCAATTGGCTCAGTCCACCATACAGTTTATCGTGGAGGGTAGCTTCCTGGGGCTAAATGGCTGCCCGGGTGTGGAGGTACAGAGGCCAGTTTTGCAGCACATGTTCCCCGTTCTCTGCAGCTGTTCCGCAGGGGCACATTTCGGTTTCTCCAATTTGAAGTTTTCGGAACATGTGCTGCCTAAGTTTGTTGTGGCCCGTCCTTAGTCTCAATATGATGTTCTGAGATTTGTGGGGGAGTTTGAAGAATGCATCGCTTTCTGGATGGTGGGCTTTCAGCTCGGACCATTTGTTGTTTGAAATCGGTGATTACATGAACACACCCACACCCACACCCAAACCCACACCCACACCCACACCCACCCAAGTATACACTTTGATGATAGGATTACGCGGTCGTAACATATTTCTGGTAGATTTATTTATCTTTAGACTCCATAAATTAAGTCAGAAGAGGGTTGTCGTTGTGGAGGGTTGTTATTGATGAGGCTTTTCATTGTAGAGGGTTGTCATTCTGGGGGGGGGTTGTCATTGTTTAGGGTTTGTTATTGATGAGGCTTGCCATTGTAGAGGGTTGTCATTCTGGAGGGTTGTCACAGAGTAGGGGTTGTTATTGATGAGGGTTTTCATTGTTTAGGGTTGTCACCGAGTAGGGTTGCCATTTCGGAGGGTTGTCATCGTGTAAGATTGTAATTGAGGATGGTTGTGCTTGCGGAGGTTGATGGCTGTAGAGGATTTTTTGATTATCAAGTTTACACAGAATAGGAAAAAATCAACCAACAATTAAGGGCCACCGTAATGACTGTAGATCTGACCTTTGTTCTGTGACCTTTGTTCTGTGACCCTCAGGTCAAAAGGTCAACCAATGAGTAAGGGCTACCAAAATGATTTTAGGTCAGTGTCTTTTAGGGCAAATGTTAACTAAAAAATAACAGCTACCTTTCCGGTTGTCGGTACAACATTTATGATAGGAGCCGTCCGTAAATGACGTCACGAGATTATGGTCGATATTTTTTCCCACCCCTTTTCCTTCGTCACACTTCTTCACAAGAACGTAGACCCCCCCCCCGATATGTTACAAAGCATTGAAACCACCCCTAAAAGCCGTATTTTCTAATAGAAAATTAGCATGTTGCAAATTAGTTTTTTGTCATTTAAATAAGTACAGGTATTTAGTGTAAGTATGCACTCTAATTTCGTAACACACGTGAAGCCACTCAAAACGTCATTAAATAAATTGCAAGTAATCAAATATTTAAGTGGAACTTTCATTTTAAAGTGGCGTATTTTTTAATGTGACGTCACATTTCTTTAACACCTCCTCCCCCTTCTCACACATCGTCACAAATGCGTGATCCCCTCCCCACTTATCTTTTAGGCGCGTGACGTCATTTATGGACGGCCCCATTGCCAGAACATTTTTTGGGGGTTGAAGAGTGTTGCGTCCTACTGATCCAGTTTAAATTCGTTGGCCTCCATTTAATCGACTCTGATAAACGTCTTGATGGAAGATGATTAATATCATATTCTTAGCCCTATATTTCCATGGTATCCATCACCACACTGAAGGCGACACTTTGGTTATTTATTGCGCCGTTTTGTCTTCGTTCATATAAGCGACTTATTTTGGTCTAATCGTCTATTATCATTGTCATTTTATTTGAATTTTTTAAAAAAATTAACACGTTAAAATCTTTTTGACGTTCACTAATTTAAAATTAATTAATTTTTTTAGGTTAAATTTTTTATAAGTGAACATTACTGATTTTTGATGAGTTTTCTGTGTACAAAACATGTTAGATGAAAAGTGACTAAAAGAACATCTCAATATATTTCTGACTAAAAGAAGATGTGAATAAAAGAACATGTCAATATATTTGACTAAAAACATGTGAATATATCTGACTACAAGAGCATAAGTGTTATTTATGACATCTTAAATTTTAATTTTTGGCTCTAATCGAAATTAAATATAAATTAATCGTTAATTTTTCAAAAGATAGTGATTAAATTTAAATTAATCATTTACAGACCTAATTTAAACATTTTTATGTGTCGTTGATAAAAGTCATTGTAATTTTTACACAAAAAATTATGAATCAATGAATCAATATTAAAAAAAAATACTAGATAGATATTATTGCAAGGAAAGGGGGGAGAACGGACACAAACACCAGTAAGAGGAACTGAAAATGTGCTTCGGGGGGGACCGTCGACACATTGTTGGTCTCGAGACATGCGCACTGCAGTTGTTACTGACCCCCTGCCCTTACCCGGCACCACCTTCGTTTGCCAACCATAAACTGTGAATTGTTCTGGGGTCATTCGTCATGCTTATTTGTACACGTCTTGTGCTTGTCCCTATGAATTATTATACGCTAGATACGACCCGCAGCATATTTGCTCATAGATAATAAAAAGAAAGTAGGGGAAGAAAAGACACAAACTGCTGCTCAAAGAAATCAAAACAACGAGAGAACGTCCAGCGCTCTACCGCTACACCACCGCGCCATTCAGACAGCTAAACTATATCAATACAAACTACACCCAGACAAACTACATT
>MUZC01001678.1:137991-151192 GCA_002072015.1 Radix auricularia
AGACAAACTACATTGAGACAGCTAAACTATATCAATACAAACTACACCCAGACAAACTACATTCAGACAGCTAAACTATATCAATACAAACTACACCCAGACAAACTACATTCAGACAGCTAAACTATATCAATACAAACTACTCACAGACAAACTAAATTCAGACAGCTAAACTATATCAATACAAACTACACTCAGACAGACAAATACATTTAGACAGACTAACTACATTCAGACAAACTATAGTAAGACAGACAAACAACATTCAGAAAGCCAAACTTCATTCGGCAAGCATAACTACATTCAGAAAACCAAACTATATTCAGAAAACTAAACTATATTCAGAAAACCAAACTACATTCCGAAAACCAAACAACATTCAGAAAACCAAACTATATTCAGAAAACCAAACAACATTCAGAAAACCAAACTATTTTCAGAAAACCAAATGATATTCAGAAAACACAACTACATTCAGAAAACCAAACTATTTTCAGAAAACCAAACTACATTCAGAAAACCAAACTACATTCAGAAAACCAAACTATTTTCAGAAAACCAAACTACATTCAGAGAACCAAAATATATTCAGAAAACCAAACTATATTCAGAAAACCAAACTACATTCAGACAGACAAACTCCCTGCTCCCGGTAGCGAACTACTAAGATTTTACATAATGCCCCGACCAACCATTACACTGACACAAGATACTCAACCATTGTCCATCCAGACCCGGCCTCCCACCTCAAATCCGGATATCAATGGCGACATGGTGACCACGACTGTCCACTGCTAAGTTCCGCCACCCCGGAGAGATGGCCACGGTTCGTTACGCCGACGATTGACCTAAGCCCGAAACGAGTTTACGTGTCGCTCTTAACAAGTAGGTCTAAAAGACAAAAATAGATCCGCTCGTGACTTCGTTAGCTAAGTCCAATCCTTCTCATAGCAGCAGGGCCCACCATCCTCTGTCATTAATTAACCACGTTGGGCCTGGGCCGTCAAGGGAGATAACTGGAATTGTAGGGAGGTAATCCCTTGTATTCTTCACAGTGTCGTCGCCAACGGATGAAAAAACAACAGGACAAAATAAAAGACGGAAAAAATAATCTCAGGAACGATGGGAAGGGAAGGGAAGGGGAGATTACTCCTAGTTCGAGCTTATTTATTGTATGCGGACTGCCCCGGATGAGAATTAACGCCGTCTTGCGATCGCACCGTGGGACTCACACACGCACCAACATGCACGCGCACACATATCTACACACTGACGTTTATGTTGTCTTAAAATAATGTCGTTTGTACTATTCCCGCGTTCTCGGGATTGACATTGACTTAAATCCCGTAAGGTCAGTGTCCCATCTAACGTCAGCCAGGATTGCTCTTCATGTATCCCCATAAATATGAATATTTGAACGTTAACACACATAAACTTCCATCACCCCTGTCTTCGGACACGTCTCACCATGTCTTTATCTTCTGCAACGGTTTCTCACCTGGTCTGCGTCAGTATTAAAGTAGACGGATAACATGCACACAGCGCTGTTTCAAGACGTCTCGTCAGGCTCACTCATACCCAGAGGCGTCGCTAGGGGGGTGCGGTGGGTGCGGGCCGCCCCGGGCGACACCATGAGGGGGGTGACACCAAAATGTAAAATTCTGTATTTTCCTGTTATTGGGCACTGGAAAACTCGGAGGAGTTCGATAGCTTAAGTCATGAGGGGGTGACACCATGAGCTACCCCCCGGGTGACACCAACTCTAGTGACGCCACTGCTCATACCCTCCCCGTTTTGCAAGTTATCCATCTACTAATCTATAAGCTTGATTGCAGTCTCACCCGCACATATCGGTCAGCAGTATTGACATGTGGGATGGTTTGTTTAATGAGACTGAATGGAAACAAAACATTTACGCCTTGTACTTTGTTTGAATGGCAGTGAGTCGAACACAGGGAGCAAACAAAAAAAGACTATTCATTTTCGTAGGACAGTTTTAAGTCGTCCTTCATTTTTAAAATCCTTTATATTAACTTGTGGTGTCTGAGCCCCTGCCAAAAAAAACCTTTTGATTGATTTTTAACCACCTTCCTCGTAAGCTAGCAAGCTGAAATTTTTCAGGCTGACCCATGCCGATGATAAAAATGATGTATCAAAATTTCAGATAGATCGAATTTACATTAATTGAATGATTGAATGTTAAAATTATTTTTCCCCCAATTGTGACGGATATGTTCCAGCGTGCCTTCTGTCTCAGAAGTGGAAAAAAAAGTGGGGGAAAATACCAAAGTATTGCAAAGTGTTGACAATGTAGGTTTTGTCTTAGTGACACTGTAAGATGTATGAATGAGATGGGTTATTACTGGCAGGAACCAAACATGAACGTACAAATGGGACAGAGGAACAAAAATATACAATTTCATACCTGTAGCCAATATTCCCTCTCGGCTGTGAGGCTGCGAAGAATTCTGACCGATGCCGCGCAGCAGCTTAGAAATACTGGACAGCAGAGTTTGATAAGGTTGAAATATAATATCTGTGCATATGTTGTGGGGTGGGGGAAGGGGGAAATTAAAATATTTCTTGAAAAATGGATGCTGCGCAATATTGCACACACGCTTATTATTTTGGACAAAAAGTTTATTATTTTGAGCACAATTTTATTATTTTGCACACCGACTTAAGAACCTTAGAGGGAACATTGCCTGTAGCCGCCTCCCCCCCCCCCCCCCCCCCCGCGACGGCCACTCGCATTGTTTTCATTTCGTCATGCTGCTGTTTGTGTCCGTTTCCCCACCCCCTTTCTTTGCGCTATCTACGAGCAAGTCTGCGGCGTATGCTACGCCGCGTGTCGTATCTAGTTTATTATAAAACTGTAAAAATTGACTATCCACCTTGTGTCCCCCCACCCCAAGCCATTCCCACTCCCGTCAATTTATTGAAGGTTATCAATAAACGACCAATAATTGTTATTTTCGCCTCGCTAGTGTATTAAACGATTCATCTAAGTTACGTAAATTTATGTGTGGACAAAAAAAAAGAACAAAATAAATACCACAGGAAATGTAGCTGAAACGGTTTTAGTTCTTATTAATAAGATTCTTTTTTCTTTTAAGTCCCCTAACCGAGGGTCACAGGGGGCCCTAATGTTTCCATTGGAAGTTACTATTGGGAGCTTGGTGGGTGTTCCGACTCCCTTCAAGGTCAGCGGAGGACTTTCTTAGCGATAGTCATTCATTATTTTTATTGTGGCCTTTGCGTTGGCTCGATCCCACATCTCTCTAGCTTGTGAGGCGAGCGCACTGTTGACTTCGCTATCCGGCCGCCATCGGATAGGTAAAAAATAAGAGAATACTTCTGATAATGTTGGTTTAGATTAGATAGTGTTTCAGTTTGAATGACAAAAACAACAAAGTGTGCGGACAGAGACGAAACGATGTGCTTTAAAAGACTGCAGCATCTCACGTAATATGAATGAAGTAACTGGGACTCGTAACAGGAAAGGGACCTAATCAGGAAGGTGCGGGCAGATGTCGTGGAGGTGACAGGCGATTTTTATATCAGCGATGCCGTTTTCGGCACATCTGGAAGCTCATTTCGTGGGGTGACACACAATGTAATCTTTAAGCTGCGCGGCTACGCAGATATCTGACCAATGCCACACATAAGTTTAGAGTTACCGCGCAGCAATTTTTTTAATGAAGATAATATAATAACTGTTTTTTTCTTTGTTTGTTTTTTTTCTTTTCCCCACAAGGATAAACGATTTCAATAAAGAATTTAATAACATGGGATAAAACATGCATTAATGTTTAAGTATTTCTCAGCCACGTAAAGAAAGAAGACTGCACGGACCCAAGTTTATTTAAATAAGCTAAAGAGAGAAAGGTGAGGAAAACCGAAGAAGAAGCAAAGAAACTTTTTGTTGAAATCGAAGTGAAAGTTTAACACAGGAAGCTACAATGTAATTATACATATATTATTTTATGAATTGTGTTTGTTTTGTTAAGTTTAATTTTAATGACCACAGTTTGAAATGAGTTTGATACGCGTGAACAATTCCAAACACTAATTTAGGGGCCCCCTCAAGTGGGGGCCGGGGGGACTTTCAAATTTCGTACAACCCTTCCTCCTCCCATAGCTACGCGAAGATTTTGGGTATACTGTTTTATCTCTTCTCTCATCTTTAGTTTCTTTGTTTAAATCTTAACCCGACATTTGTATTGTTATTGAAAAACTGTTTGCAGGATGGACACTTCCAAAAATGGTCATACAATTTTTCAGTTTCACCGGCTTATCGTCCCTCATCCAGTCGTAAAATATTAGCATTTCCCTCTTCCCGGGAAAGTGAGGTTTTTCCCTCCGCAACGTTCGCTTCACAGAAGGCTCTGTCATTTCTTGCTCATTCTTAGTAATGTCATGCCCTGTCCTTTCAAATGATGTCATGTCTGGTCAGGTCATGTCATTGCTCGTCATAAGCAGCTTCAACAAAAAAACAATCACAAACGAATCTTTTCATAATTGATGTTGTCAGGGTCTGTGACATTTTTCATATGGAAAAAAAAAATTAACTAAGATAGAAAAAAAATATTGTCATTGGCAGTTTTTCATATTGTTTAAGCGTACTGTTAGAAGTGAAAAAGCAAAAAAAGTTTATCTTATCATAGATATACAGACGCTCCTTCTGTGCAGAAGATAATTGCGTCCACAGACCATGAGAGATGATCTGTTGGCAAGTGATGTAGCGGTCACAGGCCACGGCTCTAGGGGTTCCACGCATTACCCCAGCCGCCTGACTATTGTCTAGTTAGGTACCCATTCGGAGCTGGGTGACTCGGGGACTCCTCAGGCCCCGAGAACAAATCCTCGCCTTCGCGTGGATTTGAACTCGTAACCATCGGTACGACAGTCGAGCGCGCTACCTCTCGACCACCTTCAGACATGGGTTGATCGTTGTTGGTCTTGTGATTTGATAAAGAATTTCACACAGTTCATCCACGAGTTGCTGGTGTTAGTAAAGTTAAAAGAAATGTACAGCACATTGGTTGGTTTACCATTGATCCTACATGTGGAAAGCAATAAGCAGTCCCGAGTCTGCGCTCTTCATGGGGCTTCCCGGAAAACCCCCTCAGCTCTCTGGACCCCTAGAGCACGCTAAAGCGGAGCGGTTCGCTTCTAGAAGCGGCCACCTGGGCGTCCAGGACACTAGCTCGAGAGCGCCTCCCACTAAGTTGAACTCCCGAAAGAGGGGTGGAATTTTCCATACTCCGACTCGCTACCACTTCGGCGCCACAGCGGCAAAGCTTACGAGTCTCTATGATTAGGACCACTGTAGTGGTTTACTGAAACATTGCTTACATAACTTCATGTATATTTAGTGGTAGGAAATCACTCCGTATCTACAAATCATCCTTCATTTCAGTTATGGTCACTGATAAATTTTATACATGTTTTTTTAAATAAAAAAAATCTTCTCTGAAATTGTATTATTATTTTTAAAATAAAAGCAAAAAAATAATAACTCCAGTGTGGGCTGCTTCAAGTTCCGTCGCTTGTCAACAACTGGGGACCGTTTCTTTAAATATCCAAACCACTTAACGGGGCCTGGTAGTCGACTTCCTTCATCTCGGTCGTTTGAAATCGTCCATGTTTGAACCCACGCTTATACCCGCGTCATGAAAGAACCCCGCCACTTCCCGTCAGTACTGAAGGCCAAAAGTCAACTTTCATCTGTTGGACGACACAAAAGACAATTATGATGGAATCGATTTTGTTAAAAAATTAAGGTTTAAAAAAAAAAAAAAAAAAAAAAAAAAAAAAAAAAAAAAAACAACATAACATCAATTAGGGGAGAGACTTAATTTAGATAAGGGAGTTTTATTTTTATTATTTAAAAAAAGTTATGATGAAGGTCCGGTGATTCTCAATTAAATTAGGACCAAGGAATAGTTGGCATGAAGGGATGAAGACATAATTATTGATTCGAAATGTCTCAGGTGATATCTAAGGTAAACACTTTCAATCATTGGGTGAAACAGTTTAAAGACTTGATGTTTTGAGCCAGGACTCTGGAGACAGTTGTGTTTGTTAGTGTAGATAGTAGTGTTGGTAGAGTAGACATTTGTGTTGGTAGAGTAGACATTTGTGTTGTTAAAGTAGACATTTGTGTTGGTAGAGTAGATAGTAGGGTTGGTAGAGTAGACTTTTGTGCTGATAGATTAGATAGCAGTATTGACAGAGTAGATAGTAGTGTTGGTAGAGTAGAGATTTGTGTTGGTAGAGTAGAAATTTGTGTTGGTAGGGTAGACATTTTTGTTGGTAGAGTAGACATTTATTGTGTTGGTAGAGTAAATAGTGTTGTTTTAGATAGTAGTGTTGGTAGAGTATATAGTAGTGTTGGTAGAGTAGACATTTGTGTTAGTAGAGAAAATAGTGTTGTTTTAGATAGTAGTGTTGGTAGAGTTTGTAGCAGTGTTGGTAGAGTAGACATTTCTATTAATAGAGTAGATAGCTGTGTTGATAGAGTAGACATTTGTGTTGGTAGAGTAGACATTTGTGTTGATAGAGTAGACATTTGTGTTGATAGAGTAGATAGTAACGTTTTTAGATTATATAGTAGTGTTGGTAGAGTAAATAGTAGTGTTGGTAGAGTAGACATTTGTATTGATAGAGTAGATAGCTGTGTTGATAGGGGAGACACTTGTGCTGGTAGCGTAAATGTACATAGTTGTTTTGGTCGCACTGCTAATAGCCGCACCAATATGTACATATATTTTATAGAGCTACTTACTGCTAATAGCCGCACCAATATGTACATATATTTTATAGAGCTACTTACTGCTAATAGCCGCACCAATATGTACATATATTTTATAGAGCTACTTACTGCTAATAGCCGCACCAATATGTACATATATTTTATAGAGCTACTTACTGCTAATAGCCGCACCAATATACAGACCATGAGAGATGATCTGTTGGCAAGTGATAGCCGCACCAATATGTACATATATTTTATAGAGCTACTTACTGCTAATAGCCGCACCAATATGTACATATATTTTATAGAGCTACTTACTGCTAATAGCCGCACCAATATGTACATATATTTTATAGAGCTACTTACTGCTAATAGCCGCACCAATATGTACATATATTTTATAGAGCTACTTCGACGTGAATACACTTCTCTGGACCACTGGTATAAATTTAAAAAAAAAAAAAAAAACATTTAAAACTTTTGCACTATAACAATTAAGAATAATAACATTTAAACATATCAATTATAATTTTAAAACAAATGAACTTAGAGCACATCAATTAGATTAATTTTTGAAAAAAAAAGCAATTAAACTTTAGTTAGATTAACAATGCCCAATCCAAATTGATGTCCGGTATTTTTTCTAATTAGCATGTAATTTAATAAACATATATCCCTTGGGGTCTATCCGTTCATCTGCTTAAAGTTCATACCGTCCATCTATTCTCATTCAGTCATCCACTCACTTCATCTATAAAAATAATCAGATTGGTAATTAACATTTAGATTAAAATCTGTCAGTGTTGTTTAAAAAAAACGTTTGGGTTTTTTATATCATATACATTACAAGCTTAAGTTCCATTCGGAGTGATTAAGTTCACGTGTGACAATGTTGTAAGATCTATGGCGTGGTACAGCAGATGCAGCAGGCCGCCCTTGTGCTAGAGAAATCTTCAAGAGAGTGTGGGGGGGGGGGTGGGGGCGAAGGTATAGGGCTTCAAGGTGGTGTTAAACTTGGCCTACGGCATCTCGCTGTCGTGAGTCAGAAATAATTTCGACCCACACACAATGGCATTAACACTAGCCACAACACTAGAACCTGCTGTCACCAGCAACTTCTACACCATTACCTGGAGGTCCTTAGCTTTCATTGTTAACTGCACCTGTTGTCACTCGTGTTTGCCGTAACTTCTCCTGTCACCAACACCTCCTGTCACGTACACCTCCTGTCACTAACACCTCCTGTCACTAACACCGCCTATCACTAACACCGCCTGTCACTAACACCTACTGTCACAAACATCTCCCGTCACTCACACCTCCTGTCACTAACACCCCCTCTCTCTAACACCTTCTGTCTTAATCTCCGAGACTACATTTAACAAATTACGTACGTCCTACTGTGACGTCACATCCTCTTCTGACGTACACTAATTTATATTCATTGAATAATTGCGACGCCCGCTTGCCGAGCGTTAAATCCATTAGCACTTTAATGCTACAAGGTCAGGCATTTATTTATTTTATTGTCATTTAGAAATTTCTTCCCCGCTCCATCGTTTAACCAGGATAGGGTCCGACACGTCTTATAGACATTGGCGCGCAACTGTGCAGTTGAAATTGGAGGGCAAAAAATATATAGGAAGAGATTTCAAGGCGGCCCCTAATGCTCGTTATAATGACCTCTTGCCTCCGTAGAAGGAAGATGATTGTAAACCGTGCTATATTGAAAT
Source organism: Radix auricularia (assembly GCA_002072015.1). NCBI lineage: Eukaryota > Metazoa > Mollusca > Gastropoda > Lymnaeidae > Radix > Radix auricularia. Next base: position 146,485 of record MUZC01001678.1, read on the forward strand.
AAGGGAAAATTTGACCGAGATAAGGAGGGAAAAGGTTCAATGCCTGAGTTGTGTTCGTTGAATTCCTTTTCAGATTAGGTCTCAGTTTCGGTAATATGAACTTAATGTCGTATCTTTAAAAAAAAAAACACGGAAGTCTTAAAGTACTAGAAAGGAGAGCAAAGTATTAGTAACACTTAAAGCATTACATTTTAATTCTCTAAAAAAATGTCTTTCTTTAAAATTATTTTAAATCATTGTACAGTCGAGCGCGGCTATGTCGACGGATAGGGGTTTCCCGAAAAGCGTCGAGATAATAGGGTTGGCGAGATAACCGAGGTGGAGATAAATGGGTTCGACTGTATTAATTTTGTCAAAGCTTTGATAGGTTGATTTGGTAAACTATTTTTTGTGACCACGAAACTTAATTTTTTAAAACATCTTTTTTAAAAAAAAACAACAACAACATATAACTTGATTACAACTCAATAACTGATACTAGAATCTGCAAAATGCCGAGCTAAAGTTGTCTTCATTTATTGACACATTTGTCGAGGGTAATCGTTCCATTTTTTTAAAATATAATTTTTTTTTTTATTCCGATACAGCTACTATTTAACATGGAATGCATAATTAAGATTACAAGCAGAATCGCGTGCTATACTGACAAACTATTGGCAGACGAACAATAGTCGCGGGCCGTAAAAATCAATTACTTTAGTTCGCTCTCGGGTGTAATTTGTTTATTCTCTCCCCTGTCTCAGCTTCTCAGCCCATGACGAAATAAATTCTTCGACTGTGTTGCATTGCGAGGTAGAGGCCTCGTTTTGGTCGAGATTTTTGTAAGACACGGAGAAACAGCAGAAGTTTGGAGAAGTATTTTTTTAAAATAAAAACTGAAATGTTATCTACAAAACTTGCTGCATGGGGAGCTAAGAAATGTAAGACAAACTTCATTACATCAACCAGCCTTTGAAACCACATTAAATTATGAGATTCAACTCATGCTAGGTGACTTAGCTGTGGATGTACGGAAGTGCACAATGGCGTAGCTTTGGGAGGGGGAGGTGGGACAAATTCAAAAGTCCCACCCGAAATATTGTCCGAATTTGTTTTTACATTAAATATTACGCCACTGCCATGTGTGTGTGGGCCCCCAAAGAGGTTAAGCTCCTGGGCTCCCAAACCCCTACAAATTCCTAGCTACGCCACTGGAAGTGTAGCCTGTACTCAAATATATTATTGAAATGAAACGAGCGAGAATAGGGGGCTGAATTAAGTTATTGAAAAGTATGTAACACTATCGGCGAAAATCCTTCCCCAACAGACATAGATCTATACAACACCAAATAGACACAAACAAAAAGAATTTCGTAAATAAGGTAAACTTTCTTGGGCTGTTAAGTTCTTCGATTACACACTAAAGTAAAGTTGTGTTTTTTTACTTTACCAACTTTATTTTGATTAGGATGTCTTTTGTTTCGTTAAAACATACTTACTGAACAATAAACAATGTACAAACATCGGAATTTTCACCTTGTGGGAGGGACGGGATTGAGATGAACCCCCATCAGTTCCCCAAAGGACCAACCTGAAAGTAAATCAAATCCATTTGTTTTTAAAGGGATGGGGTCGGGAGAGTCGATTTCGGCATAAGATTCAAGGGTTGCTACCAATTTGCTCCAAAATAATTGGTGTTCGTGCCACCCCCCCCCCCCCTTTGCCCTCTTATATTTTCCTTAAAGCGTAGCATGACTTTCCTATAGAAGAAAAGTAAACTCAGAAGATGTTTCAGTTAAACATTCATTTTGCGTTGTTCATTTGAATAGTTAGATAAAATTATATAGCTCTAAGAATTCACATTTTCTTGCGTTTTTCTGTTAAAATGTGAACTAAAACCAATGAAAAAAATGTGTATTCTTATTATTATTATTTTTAAAACATGCGAAAAAATAATTATGGGATTCATTATCTTGGTAGCTGTCCAATCTTATATCATGAAAATAACTGGAGCCGGGGAAATAGGGGACAAGAAGAATAAGGTCCTGATTAATGGGGAGATGAACAGCGGAAAGCTTTGGAGGTGATGACGTGTGACGGAGAGACAGCATACGATGAACGTGTGTGGCGTGGGTGGACAGATTGCTGTGCCGTTGTAATAACTTTGCGCAAACTTCAGCTGTGTCTTTAGTTAATAGAAATAAAATAATCGCAAGATTTGCACAAGTTTCGGCTTTTATAAAAAGAAAAAAAAAACTTATTTAAACTGTACTGGGAAATAAATGCGGGTGTGACGAAGGGGGCTAATTTCAAGTGTGGGTATCGTCGTAAAATGGGAGGGTGAGTATGGTAGCCAAAAATGGGAGGGTGAGTATGGTAGCCAAAAAAATGGGAGGGTGAGTATGGTAGCCAAAAAAGGGAGGGTGAGTATGGTAGCAAAAAAATGGGAGGGTGAGTATGGTAGCCAAAAAAGGGAGGGTGAGTATGGTAGCCAAAAAATGCGAGGGTGAGTATGGTAGCCAAAAAAGGGAGGGTGAGTATGGTAGCAAAAATGGGATGGTGAGTATGGTAGCCAAAAAATGGGAGGGTAATTATGGTAGCAAAAATGGGAGGTTGAGTATGGTAGCCACAAAATGGGAGGGTGAGTATAGTAGCAAAAAATGGGAGAATGATTATGGTAGCAAAAACAAAAAAGGGGTGGGGTGGGGTTGACTGAACATGATGGCAACAAATATTCCCTCTAAGATTCTTTTGTCCATGCACAAAGTAAAAAAAAAATTCACATACAGAGTTGCACACAATCCATTTTGGTGCAGAATTGTGCACCCCAGTTACTCTAATTGATTTTATCTTCCAGAAAAATCATTTCCTACTCTAAATAATTTATAGTCTGTTAAAATCAAATGACAGTTTAAAAAAACCAAAAAAAAACAAACAAAAAAAACCACCAACAACAACTGGTGGTTGAATATTTAGAACTCATTGTCGTATTTTCATATTTGAAATCTTACGATGAGTTTTTGAAGCTTAAAATTAATTTTGATTAAAAAAAAACAACAACAACAAGAACAACTCAGCAAATTAAATTGTGCTTAGGGCACAGCTAATGTTTATTTCGCCCCGGGAGAAATTGCGGGTCAAACAATCCTGGTCACGTGACGTGGAGCACACACAGCCAATGGCTTAACCCACCTCCACCACCCCCACCCCCTTGTTGCGGTTGTTAAGTATGTGTGGAATGAGTTTTATGGATTAAGGGTTAGCGGGTCAGCGGCTAGAGATTTCTATGGTCAGTCATTGGGTGGATACACATAAACACGTCACTATTTGACACCTCCTATTTCAGTGACATTTTATCCTGCTTTGTGTGCACCGATTTCAGATAAACATTAATTTTGCGTGGTTCATTTAAACAATTAAATAAATATAAATGGCCCTGGTTAATCACTTTTTTGTTTGTTTTGTTTTTTTTGTTTGTTTGTTTGTTTGTTTTTGTTTTGTTTTTGTTTAAAATTGAACAACGACCCTGAAAGCAAAACAGATCCCAAGATTATTATTTGTTTTAAATGCGAAAATATAATTATGTGATCTATTTTCTTTGTTGCTGTCATATCTTATATTAAATGTCCTCAACACCAAACAGAGCAAAACTAACGTCTCTTTGCTATCGAGTGCTATGAAATACAATTGTTAAATTGCGATTACGGGAAGAGGATTAAAAAATAATTTTGTTTGATTTTTCTTTTAACGTATTACCAGTGCTCTTAACACAGTAAAAGACAAGTGATGAACTTCGTCTAAATTCGTATTCAAACAAAGTTATTGGACTGTCAAGATCAGTGCTTCTCAAAGTGGTGGCCCGAGGACCGGTACTGGTCACTGGACCATATGTTGCCGGTCCGCAGATTTTATCAAGAAAGGACAGATAATATAATTATAGTGTAATGAAAAAATTCCTACCGGTCCACCATACTAAAAATTTTGAAAAGTGCTGACCTAGCTTACGACATCGGAATGGTATCTTCCATGTTTTCGTGTTGTGTTGACAATGAGTTAGTTGGCTTACAAACAAAGACCGGGGTATGTTTGGACAGCTCATTTGGGTAACTCATTAAATTAACCCCCCCACCATCCCCTTAGGATGTCTTTTGTTTCGTTAAAACATACTTACTGAACAATAAACNCCCAAGAAACAATGAGATGAGATTTTTAAGGATGTATTGATCCAAAATTTGTGACGTTCGATGAGATGCATTGATTGAAGATAGACTCGACGTCATAACAAGTCTCCATTTACCAGGGACGAAATGTCTGAAAGGTTTCAAGCAGAAACTCTGCTCTGTATGTCAGCGACCTTCACCTGTCTACCTGTAGGCGTCCAGTCAGTGTTCAAAATATATGTTATTTAAACAGGGCAAGCATGTGCCTGACAGGACATCACAGAACTTTGGAGGTTAATTTTTTTTACATTTTAAGAAAATAAAAACTCAAGAATTTCGAGAAAGTGACCTGAAAAAATATTCCCGTAATTGAAAATGTATTAAACGAAATAGAAGTTTCATTAGCTAAAAGGTTGTAAATAAAACTTCCATCTGCTTAATTTTAATTTTTAATTTCTTTTTTTTTTTATTTGTAGAAAAGAAAATGTTAAGTTAAAATATATTTTTTTAAAAAAGAATATGGCAACGGTGGTTGACGTCACTGAAAAGGTGAAGACCCCCCCCCCCCC
>MUZC01001678.1:159639-180127 GCA_002072015.1 Radix auricularia
CTGTCCACTTTTCCCCACGGCCCGTGATGAGTATGAATGGCTTCTCTCTGCCCGCCTCCGGACATTAAGAACCCCACTTGTTTGTAACGTGTAACTTCAGTTCTTCCCCCCCCCCTCACCACCACCACCAACCACTCTTTTTATTTTCTTCGCTTCAACTTTTATTTTTGCGTCTCGAAATTAAGTCTTTTAAGTGACACAGCCTCGGTTACTCAAAAAGAAATTCAAAAAAAAAAATGTATATACTGACCAAGGACGATTTCATTCTTAAAGGGTGTTTAAAAAAGGTTTTCTGAGTGAGGCTTGGCATGCAACAATGTGTAGGGAATAATGGGGAATTAAATTAAAAGACATCGATCGTTTTCACATATTTTTCCCCCTATTATTAGTTAACCCATTTCGATTTTTGGAATGAATTGTTAGATAGACATGGTGTTTCGGGACAGGACATGGTGTTTCGCGTCAGGACCTGGTGTGTCGGGATGGTGAAGTTGGTGCAAGAACTGGTGTGCGGGACAGGACCTGATGTGTCGGGACAGGACCTGGTGTGTCGGGACAGGACCTGTTGTGTCGGGACGGGACCTGGTGTGTCGGGAGGGTGCAGTAGGTGCAGGATCTAGTGTGTCGGGACAGGACCTGGTTTGTCGGGACAGGACCTGGTGTGTTGTGACAGGACCTGGTGTGTCGGGATGGCGCAGTAGGTGCAGGATCTAGTGTGTCGGGACAGAGCAATGGGTGAGGATGCGATAGGGTCTAACTTAATAGCTAAAAGCTCAGTTATTGGAACATGATGGCACAATGACATTTCGCTTGTGTTTAAATCGGGTGTCTAAGAAATTTGGGCTAAAGAAATATAAATATATACTTAGAAAGATTCTAGAAGTATGCTGTATTTTTTTGTGTGGATAAACGTGGGAATATCTCTTAACACATCAATAATTGAGGGAAAATTATTTAAGCTTAATAAAAACAAACTAAAATAAAATCACCCTACGGATTGAGCGTTAGATCTGTAAAATAAAATAAAAATCCCATGAAGCGATCGACCATTTACTTTGTGCCCGATGGCTTGAAAAGCAACGTGTTAAACATCTCAAAGAGTATGTGTATTTATTTCAAATGGGTGAAAAGCGGCGGGGTAGTGCGTGGAACCCTTAGCCGTGGCATGTGAACGCTGCAACACTTGCCAAAGCAACAACTGCTGCCTTGCAGATGGTCTTGGCTGAGCAAAGGCTCCATGGAAGCAAATCCAGAAAATACAGCAAGCTGAATTCAGAGACCACGGGCCAATTGGCGCAAAACTCAATATTCAAAATTCAATATTGAGAACGAAGAAGAAGAAGAAGAATTTCAATATCATTGAATTTGTTTGTTGTCTTCTTTGGTCTTCTATATATTTTTGGGGGGCTTAACGTTCTTTTGATTGCGCTGTCTAGTTTTTAAGGCCTAAAACATTTCCCTGCCTTCTTTCTTCTTCTGGTAAAACGGAAAAAATGTCCTTATTAAATCTTTAAATATGAACTCGTGGTGTCTGCTTGCTGGCTTGGAGTGCCGAGAAAGCTTTGGATCGTTTTTAACCCACTTCCCCGTATGCTGGCAAGCTGAAATATGCTGGCGAGCTGAAATTTTGCAGGCAGACTCGTACCGATGATAAAAGTAATGTATCAAAATTTCAGATATATCGAATTTACATTAATTGAATAATTAAATTAATAAAATTTTAGATTATCTTTATTTATCTCTAAGTAAGATGTTAGCTTTTGTGCTAGAGTGTCATGGCGCTTATTATTTTGAACGACTTTAAAAAAAATACCTCCCTGTTGCACTGTGTGGGGCGTATTGTATTGACGATACTTGTGTAAAATATATTCCCGATCTGTAATTGTAAATGCTATTAATTACTAATCTGTCTCGCGTTGCGTACTATGTTAAATATGTTTTTATGACCTCCCCCCACCCCCATGATCGAATCGAGCTGTAATTTAGCAAAATTAAAATTTTGTTTACTGTAATTTAGCAGGAAGACTGTAATAGTTGTTTTCCTTATTTGAGACATAACTAAAATTTTGGATTTTAGGATTGACGAGCAATGCTTATTAAAATGAACATACTTTTAGATATGTCTCGTATATAAAGGATTCATAGTAAATAAACTTTTTAAAACGTTTTTTTTTTCAAAAACATTTTTTTTTTAAAAATTGAATCATACGTAATTTTTTAAAAATTGAAAATCATTTCTTATGGACTACATCGTTCCCTTTTCCAAAATTAAAATATAACCTCAAAAAAAGGACGTCATAAATATTTTACGGCGAGAAACACAACACTCTTTTTTAACTGCTTTACTGCTATGGACAGTTGTACTATATCCCTCAGCATTACGGAGGCAGTGACTGAACTTAGGCTTTTATATTGCTTATATAATTAAATGAAAAAGTTTACCAAAATATAAGTTATATATAACGATAACTTTTCTTGTGACATAAAGTCTATCGGACACAACTCGAGTGTGTTTCCCTTTTCCCGGACTTTGTCATATATTCGAAGAGAGTCCAATGGTGTATAAATATGTTGACGTGGCGAGTGTCGGGGTGGGGGCTTGACTGTGGGGTTAAACTGGACTGTCGTTTATGTCTGGCAGTCATGCACATTGGTGTTGGTAAAGTTTGTGTTTATTACGAGAGAGAGAGAGAGATAAAGAGTGAGAGAGAGTGTGTGAGAGAGATATAGAGAAGGAGTGAGGGGAGAGTGAGTGAGCGAGAGACATACGTTGTGTTTGTGTGTGCGTTTATGTGCGTGCGTGTGTGTGTGTAGGAGGTAGAGTGAGGACGCAAGAGAGAACTAAATACATGGTATAACTGCGATCATCATATATTTATCAGCCAGGTATTTAGTTAATTACTTGTTGCAATGATGTCCCTTTGTAACCGGCGGAGTATGAGTAAAATATTAATACTGTCAATACAAAATTTGTAACACATATATGTTGATTTTTCTGAATAAATAAATATATAATTTAAAAAAAAAAAACTCATTACATTATAAAGTTACTTTTCAAGCACCAACAATTTTCCTAACTGCTAATGTGGGGGTCATCGGTGGTGTGAACGAATTTGGTGCTTTTCATGGACTTTAGCGTTGAATTTCAATATTCGCTGAAAAGTTTTAAACACCTTTTACAAATTTTGGCATTAAACAGTGGCATATAAAATCCAAAACTATAAATGCCGGTAAAACAATATTAATATTATAAAAATTGATGTGGAGTAATTTACATCATAGGGGGTGCTGTGGTCGAGCGGTAGTGCGCTCGACTCTCATGCAGAGTTAGTAAATGGAAAACAGGTCAACAGGGTATGAGTTTGCCTGAAATGATCATACAATACAGCCAACGTTTCGGCAAAGAGCCCCCCTGAACGAAAAAACAACACAAAAATAAAACGAGTATAAGGCAATGAAAAATACAAAATAAAAACTTAGCTGTCGTGAAATCATAAGAGTCAATGAAAGCAAAGTAGGATGAGAGTAGTGTGAGTTTGTATAGGAAAGGAGAGAGTGGGTGTGGAAAAACGATTAGGTTGTCATACAGAGAGTCAAGGGCTCGAGTCTCGGTGGTGACAAGGTCCGTCAGTTCACCAAACTTCGAATGGGCAATAGACATCGGTTGGGGAAAGCATTGCGTATGGGCATCGTGCTAGCCACACACTCCCTGGTACGCTGTGGACGCTACATCACTTCCCCCATCATATTTAGACTTTTACGGGCTTTTGGACACAAACTATTTTGATTTAATTTTTTTATGATGCTTATGTCAGTGTATCTGTGAGGTCAACATGGATGGTGTCGGCGTGTCTATCAACAGCAAAATACCGACACGCTACAACACCACCTGCCGGCATCACCTTAACCCAGCCTGTTCGGGCTACGATTCTTACGGAAAGCAAACTTCTTCATTCAACCCCTAAAGCAGTTTTGTAGTCACAACGGTACCGATGCCATGAAAACTGAGCCCCCCCCCCCGCCCTGACTTATGAAAAGCGCGACAGCAATGCGAGGTCCACGAAAACCCCGATGTTTTCAATTATTGTTTTGTTCACTTTTCCAGTCGTCTTGACTAAGTATTGCATTTGTATAAGCAATGCCGAGTGATTCAGTGCTACTTTCAGTCTAGAAACTAGCCATAGTGACATGAGTGAATAGATGAAGGAAGGAGGCTGACACATTTTCAATGAAATAATTACTTTGACAATCAAGTGGAAAACTTTGATATTCAACAGATCGAAAGCTTAAGCCCCATTGCTCTAATATTTATCGAATACTCTAATCTTAGTTAATGCCCTAATAATTAGTGAATGATTAAATCTTAATGAATGCTCTAATAATTAGTGAATGCTCTAATCTTAGCGAATGCTCTAATCTCAGTGAATGCTCTAATCTCAGTGAATGATTTATTCTCAGTGAATGCTCTAATAATTATTAGTGATTGCTCTAATCTTAGCGAATGCTCTAATCTCAGTGAGTGCTCTAATCTCAGTGAATGCTCTAATCTCAGTGAAGGCTGTAATAATTAGTGAATGCTCTAATCTTAGTGAATGCTCTAATCTCAGTGAAAGCTCTAATCTCAGTGAATGCTCTAATCTCAGTAAATGCTCTAATCTTAGTGAATGCTCTAATCTTAGTGAATGCTCTAATCTCAGTGAAAGCTCTAATCTCAGTGAATGCTCTAATCTCAGTAAATGCTCTAATAATCAGGGAATGCTCTAATCTTAGTAAATGCTATAATCTCAGTGAATGCTCTATTAATTAGTGAATTCTCACTTTCCAAGTGTTTAATAGAGGGGACAGCACTGACAAGATTTAAAAACACTATACCTGGGCTGTAAAACTCGGCTCGCTTCTTTGGACGATGTGCGCCCACACGTTTTGTATTATCTGTACAGGCAGAAAAGGCTTGAGATAACTTCAAGATGAGACCCATTCCCAAACACGCTACAACATCACCTGCCATCACCTTAACCCAGCGTTGTCGGGTTACGATTCTTACGGGAAACAAACTTCTTCATTCCATCTGACTGGGAGACAAAAATATTAGTACAGTGATACCTCGAGATACGAAATTATCCGTTCCGGTGTGGCTTTCGTACCTTTGGTTTTTATTTTTTTTTAAATAAAAAACCAAAGGTACGAAAGCCACCCCGGAACGGATTAATTTCGTATCTCGAGGTNACCTCGAGATACGAAATTAATCCGTTCCGGGGTGGCTTTCGTACCTTTGGTTTTTTATAAAGTGAATTTTAAAAAAAAAAGTCATTTATAGTTATAAGGAGGTGTCAAAAATTTCAATGGTAAGCTTGCCCTTTGAAATTACTTATTTTAGTATTCTTAAGAAAAGTGGTGATGAAAAATGATTTCAAGTGGGATATCCATCCATCCATCCACCAGGTGCAGTGCCTATAGGCGTAGGTGGTCATGCTTCTCCACAGCTCTCTGTCTTTGGTATTGCCCATCAGCTCTGCTGGTGATTGTGCCCTTTGGCATCTTGTCAGCCCGTCCAGCATCTTTTCTATCTGTCAGCCTCGATCCCTTTTGCCCTCTCTCTTTCCCGTTGTTACTGTGTGTTCTAGGTTTCCTCGCCTCATGATATGTCCAAAAAATTTCGATTGTCTCTTTCTAAAGTTTGACAAAATTTTTCTTTTCTGGCCTACTTCTTTCAGAGCTTCTTCGGAGAATTGGGGTATATATAAATATTAAATTTTAAAAAATTGTTCTGTTTCTAACCTTTACACACATTTAAACAAATATCTCTCTTCTTGACATACCCGGGCAATTAAAACACGGCGTTAATTGTTCAGGTAATGACGTCATTAAATCGTTTCTTTACTTGGGGCCGTAAATGAAACATAGCTTTATTATTAAAGGCCGGAGTCTTAAAAAAATATGTACAACTAAATACGAAGTAAAGGTATTCTCTATATAACATAGAACGTTGCCAATAATGTTTCTGTGGTCTTGGGACGATTTGAGTTACTTTGTCAACGTAATCTTTTGGGTGACTTCGACTGTTTGGCCATTTGACGTTACTTTGAACTTGAAAAATTTCCTGAAACGTAATTTGAATAAAATTCTTAGGACGAGATGGTCAAGAGGCTCAATTTTCGCCCTTTCCGCTTGGCAGCCCACCACTCATCTGGTGACCTGTTATTCAGCGGGCCGTGAATGCAATTTTTTCTCTGGATACAAACAAAAGAACAAAACCGTCTATAAAAAGAAAACCCCCTTCCCATCTGCTGTAGAAAGCGGGGGGGGGGTTAGCGAAGGCGTATCTCATAATCTGTCACGTGTTTTGAAAGCGAACGCCCGAGAAAGTTTCCCTAGCATATAGCATATTTTTGTGTCGTTGCGTTGAATGAATGATCCAGTTCCAAAATGAGTTCACCGTGGGTATGATCCAGATTTGATTGCAATCCAGCTGCGCTCGAAAGAAAGAAATCATGGCATTGACATAAAAAAAATTACAATAAATTATTTAAAAATAAAAACATAACTTTTTTGTTGTTATTGTTTTGTTTATGAGGCTTTGAAAGCTTGATTGGTAAGGGGTGATCGACTGATTATAATCAATAACCACAGGGTATGACTTCATCATAATACGACGTCTCACTGAATATTCTCTTAAATCGATCAAATTTTTGTTTGTTCAATCATAACGTTTCACTATTTTTCTGTATATCCAAGGCATGGGCGGCGAACTTTTTGCCCGTTACCCCAAACTATAAAATTTTATGTTGACGTTACCCCCGAAGACGTGGATTCGAATGGATTATATATATTTCCCAAATGAGTCTACATTACCCCCAATAATTACCTTTTTTTAAAAAAACCCAAATGGGGTAATTTACCCTGTTCCAGACCCCTTATCTTAGGGTACAACGGGCCAGGTATAAGGCCAGAATTTTAGAGAGAAAAAAACAACTAAGAAAAAAAAAACACCAAACAAATGCCATATTATGAGGTGTATATCTGCTCAGTAAAAATTAGGGATACCTGGAGCTGCACGGCCATGCACCAACTTAGCGATATAAATATTTCGTTTGTTACGTCAGTATTGCCCGTTGCTGCTTTCAAAATAACCCTCAATATCCCACATGTGAAAGATAATCAGCAGCCCTGAGCATGGGGCTCGTTATAGGTCTTCCAGGGAAACCCTCACAGCAACTACCCCCCCTCTTTCAAAGGGAACTTATAGCTAGGGAACCACTCAGCCCTTCCACCCCCTGGAAAGCTCTCCTTATGAGGAGGCCGCCTGGGCATCCAAGAACACGGTCGGAGGCCACCTGGGCATCAAGAACACGGTCGGAGGCCACCTGGGCATCAAAGAACACGGTCGAAAGCCGCCTGGACATCCAAGAAAATGGTCGGAGGCCCCCCGGGCATCCGAGAACACGGTCGGAGGCTGCCCGGGCATCAAGAACACGGTCGGAGGCCACCCGGGCATCCAAGAACACGGTCGGAGGCCACCTGGGCATCCAAGAACGCGGTCGAAGATGCCTCCCACTAAATTTACATCACAAGTGAGGGGTGGATTTTCCTTATAACCTCGGCGCCACCGCGGCTCAGCGAACGAATCTATTATTCAAGGACTTTGCTAGGAAAAAAAATAATCGGCTGATTTATTTAAACCTAATTGTTAAAAAAAAAACCCAACTAAATCTTATTTATAGGAGTCTGCCTAAGTCTGGTGGGTATCTGACAGTAGTTGTGGATAAGTAGAGGCGGCTGGCCATTGTACTTGCCACTCAATTCTTTTATTTGCCGTAGCCATGGAAACTGGCGGGCGCTGCTCAACCGGCCCAACAGACCCCATTCGGTTCCTTGGGAAATACTTAACTTTATTATAGGAGAGCTCTTCGTTTTGTGTACATTTCGTTTTAGTTCATCGAGTTTAATTGATAGCTGTATTATTTTATAATGGCCAATTGTGTAGATATTAATACTTTTGTCAAACTGAAAACGTCAAGCCAATATGAAATATGAACAATGTGCTCTTTAAGCTACGTGCCGTCACGCAGCAGTTTAGAATTACCGCGCAGAAAGTTTTTAAAAAAAATATTGCTTAAAAATGGAGGATTTGCAACTTTGCACAATAGTTTTTTTCCTAAAAAATTTGCATAGGGACAAGCGAAACTTTAAGTTAATATTGGGGTAGACAGGAAGGGACTTCCACTGTGTTTTACAAAGACAAAAGTTTAAAGGAAGTTGTCATGAAAAACACCAAAATAAGACCCAATGAAAGTGGAAGCACTCGATTCCAGTATAGCCAAACACGAAAATGATTTTTCTAACGCCCGATCGGCGTCGTAAGTAGGTGTCAAATTCCTGAGCCACAATTGTCATAGACTTAGTCTTTTAGGAGAGAGGTATGAAATCGACAAAATAAGTGCTGTCATTGGCCCTTACGAGGAACTTCTAACCTTAATCAAAAAGAGTGACAAGATCAAAGACCATATCGCAAGGCACAGTCCAGGGAAGAAGAAAAAGAGGCAGACCAAGGAAGAGATGGGAGGACGATATCAAAGAGTGGACCGGCTTGTCATTTAGCGACTCCCAGAAGACAGCACAGGACCTTGGGCACATGGCATGAGATAGTGTGCAGTTCACAATGGTGCCCCAACGACCCAGCGACGGGTTAAGGGACAGTTCAGTTCAGTTCAGTTCAGATATCTTGTAGAAGGAAACTATTTCAATAAACTGTATGGACACGTTCAATCCCAAAGCATAACCCTAATGAACAACTGGACCTTTACTACAATTCAAGTTAAAGAAACATTCTTTAAAATCGATCTCATTATTTTGTAAATGAAGTTCAGACCCATAATCACTCTGTGATTGTTTTAAAACAAATGTTTATTAAAAGGAGAAGACATATGGTAAAACAGTTTTAAAAAGATAATGGAAACGGAAATAATTTGAAAACGATGTTTAGAGATTCTATAATCTAATTTTATTGCGCCAAAAAAATCTAAAATAATCTGTTTAAATATTTCCATTGGCCTGGTGTTTTTAATGCAGTCAATAAACACATGGCATATGACATAAGCATTAACACAAGATGGCTTGGTTAAAATCATAGATTAACACAACGTGGACTTGACTCGTGACGGATCTTGTTATAAAGAAAATAAGATCATTTATGGGGAAAATATCTCACATGCCATTTAGCTTCAAATGCCAGTTCACAGCAGAGTTAATCCACCCTTAAACTCAAACACCCAACATCGCAAAACAGACAACCCCAAACAACACACCAAACAAAGATGAAATAAACATCACCAAACAAACATCACCAAACAACATCACCAAACAAACATTACCAAACAAATATCACCAAACAAACATTACCAAACAAACATCACCAAAAACATCACCAAACAAGCATCACCAAAAACAACACCAACAAACATCACCAAAAACATCACCAAACAAACATCATCAAACAAACATCATCAAACAAACATCACCAAACAAACCTCATGAAAAACATCACCAATCAAACATCACCAAACAAACATCACCAAAAACATCACCAAACAAACATCACCAAACAAACATCACCAAAAACATCATCAAACAAACAACACCAAAGACATCACCAATCAAACATCACCAAACAAACATCAAAAACATCACCAAGCAAACATCACCAAAATACAACAAACAAACAAACCAAAATAGCTAAATAAAAAAACTAACAACAATGAATACAACAACCAAAACCAACACAAAATTCAAAAATTATTAACTTCCATCTGGCTGCCTTCATCACTCTAGGTTGCACCTTAGTTTTTCACTTTTAATTCATTTTGTAATTAAAAAACAAAAAGTTTTCTGGCTGTAGATAGCTTCTTGACGACGTGCTAGTTTTATTTATTTATTCTCGGGCAGTTTTCTCGTTTGTTAAATTGATTCTCACCATAGGTTGATCCGACCAGCTGAAGTTCAAGCCCATTGTCTTGAAAAGACATTTGATTAATCGGCAATAACGGATGTGAGCGAATAAACAAATCCTTTATAATTATTTAGAGCATTGCAACATCGCAGACATGTTTTTTCTACTTGTACCCGAACTTTTTAATGTGAAATTATAATCAAATTTTTTTTAAATAATGGCATTTATTTATTAGCAAGTGGATAAAATTTGTAATTGGGATTCTGTTAAAAGATTCTATATACACAAGAATTTGAAACTATTGTACTCAGCTTTGGAGGCCGTCAATAAATGACGTCAAGCGATTTGGGGCCAATTATCGCTCTCTCCTTGTCACACGTCGTCACAAAGTTAGACCTCCTCCATAACGTCACAAAGCTTTGCGGGCCCACCCCCGTAAAAGCCGTTTTTCTATTTGAAAATGAGCATGTTTTAAAAACAATTTTATTGTCATTTAATTATGCACTTACTGTAAGGCTACACTCTAATGTCGTTAACACGCGTGAAGCCCATGTAAAACGTCATTAAATAAATTGTAAACAATCAAATATTTCAATGGAACTTTAATATAAAATTGCGCGTTTTGATGTGACGTCATATTTTTTTAACCACCCCTCCTCCTCCCCCTAGACACACTTCATCTCAAATGGTCGCCCCCCCCCCTTTTTTTTTTTAGTTGTGTGACGTCATTTATAGAAGGCACATTTGTTAATCGCAGACGTGTCTTACACCAAAGATTTTAAAAAAATTGCAGCCTTAAAGCTGAACTCCAATGAATGTCGCGGAAAATGGTTGACCAGTCCAACCGTTTGAGAAAACGCTTAGCCAATGAAATTATTGGTGTTAAAATCATATGCCAGAACGCAACAAGATGAGAAAACTGTGTTCAAAATTGTCCTTCAATGAGGCATCGGCTTTTTCAATAATAATAATAATAATAATAATAATTAATAATAATAATAATAATAATAATAATAAATAATAATAATAATAATAATAATAAATAATAATAATAATAATAATAATAATAACAATAATAATAATAATAATAAATTGATAATAATAATAATAAATTGATAATTTATATAGCGCTGTATCCCAGCAAGGAGCCGGGCTCACAGCGCTTTACATGGAGGAAATAACATACATATATTAATTTAATAAACATTCATATCATACTAAACACATGATGACAATACGTTACACACAAGCTACGTTAATCATTAAAAAGAAATGTTGTTTCATTAATTTTGAAAATAAATTTTGAAAAGATACATCATAAGTGCAGTCTTGAAGACTTAGTAGTTGAAATACTACAGATGTGTAATGGAAGAGAGTTCCATTTTTTGTCTGCACAAAGAGAGAATGACCTTTTGCCAAATGTTTTAGTTCGTGTCTTAGCAACAAAGGGAATCCGTGCGTCTGAAGAAGATCGTAGCTGACGATTTGGTGAGTAGACCGACAAAAATTCAGTAAGATAGGAAGGGCATGAGTCAGAAAAGAAGTTGTGACACAGAACGGCCAGTTTGTAATCAGTTCGGGCTGGTATGGGTCGCCAATGAAGTGAGTAAAGTAGCGGAGGAACAAGGTCATGGTCCAAACTGTGCCAACGGGGCACATTTGTACACATATTATTGAAGTATATTAATATAACATGTTCATTAACATTTTTTTAAAATGAACGATTTACCCCAATGACCACCGTCCATCTACTTAATACTTAGGACAGCCACATCTAATTGATATGACACATCCCTTTCCGGGTAACGGAAAAGAAGAGCTCTATAAAAAAACAGCGAGGAAACAATTTGTCAGAGATAACGAAGAAATGGTTCAGTTTTCAAGCACTATCTCAGGTTATTTCAGGGGCTCCCACGATGCCAAAGCCATTTCCCACATGGCTTAAATTAAGTTAATGTTATAACAGCGGTTCTCATCGTCTTAAAAGAAGTGGGTGTATTTTTTTAAGTAAAGAAAAAAGTACTTTATGGTTTTTATAAAGTTTCTTAGTTTATCCCGTCTAAACACATTGTCAATAAATTGAGCTTATGTTAAGGCAATAGATTAATAAATAATAACAAGTAAAACGCTAAGACAATTTGGTTAAAATTGGGGCTGGTATTCATTTTTTAAAATTAATAAGCAATTTTTTAAAAAAAAATTGATTAATCGATAATTTTTTTTATTAATTATAACTATATAACGCATATATAGATCTTATTAGTTGCTATTCATTATTTCGCAAAATATGTTAAGTCGCAGTAATTCCATGGCTCTCAAATTTTGTTACGCAACATAGCGAATTCCTTCTGCTATGCAAGAAATAAGTTCTTAAAAAAGAATGCACGGCTAAATAATTAATAATAATACGAGTGAAAATCATTTAAGTAACAAAAAATCTCAATTGTTAAGAAATTGGGGAAAAAAATTTGAACTATTTTCAAAAAATTTAATCGAATTTTAATCGATCAAATTAATTTTAATTGATTAATTTTTTTTATCGATTAAGTAATCGTTAATGTCCACAGACCTAGTTGAAATATTATTTCCCACATTTCATTTCAATTTATTTGGTTTACTTGCTGAAAAGGTCCCCTGAGAAAAATATAGTTTATTAGTTTGAGATCACTTTGTATCCTTTGTTGTTTAAAAATGCCTCATAGTGCGAACATTGCGATCGCTATGTAGAATACACTTTTTAAAAATATTCTAAAAGGCAGCATTTGCGGAATAGCATTTTTGTTTTTGTGTGGAGAAAATATGGGAAAATGGGATGCTGCATTTTTTGGGGTTTATTTTTTATGTTTAGAGATTCCGTAAAATATATATTTTTTTTTATTTCATTCTGAACTGACGTGCGGAAAAACGTATTAGCTTTCGTTAATAGCACACTGGCGAACAGACAGACCAACTGAAAATGGACAAACGTGGTGCATAAATTTGCTAAAAGGGTGGAGTGTTTGGTTTTCTGAGGTGATTTCTTGTGTGCCAGCTGAGCTTATACTCTCCCGTTTGGTCGATGGCATTTTAATGAACGTTGCGTAATCATAGAGTATCTAGAAAGAGGAATAAATCCATTTAAATAAAAATAACGGGTTAATAAGCACCTAACAGAAATGTTTCTAGTTTCCTTGTTTTCTTCGTGAGGCTTTTAATTGACTCGCTTTTCTACTTGGAAGCTAAAACTGTAGCTTTCAACCCTTTATTTTTGTTGCACTCAATAGCGATATAAAATTACATTAATTGGTAAGAAAAGAAGTCGAAATTCATTTTTTTTTTTTGCTACCACTAGAAATCTAAAACTTAATTATTGCTACCACTAGCGATCCAAAAACACATTGCTGATACCACTATAGGATTATAAGACTACATTGTTGCTACCACAACATTGTTTCAAATTCTATTTGTCTTTTTCTCTTTAGCTATTATGTCTTTTACTGAACTCTACCAACCAAGACTTCGTTTGATTGCCCTCACATATTCTAACCTGAATTAGTAAACAATTAGCAGATCCTGTCACACACTACTATTCCCTTTTATGTTTCACACTCCTTCCATGCCATTGGTTAGTTTCTTTCTAGCTGGTGCCTCGGTCTGAGTAACACGACGTCATTGTTAGAACTTTGAAATAATAAAATTGGACGGTAGACCGCCCGGTTTTATTTAGCGTTTAGACCACGGTAGGTATAAACTATTAAAACGAAGCCTAGTGTTAAATAAACGATCAGATCAAGTTTAGTATAAACATAGCTAGTCAGGTCAAGCAGTTGCGTCACTATGGGGGTGCGGTGGGGGGCGGGCCGTCCCGGGTGACACCAGGAGGCGGGTGGCACCAAAGTGTAAAATTCGGTATGCTCCCGTTTATTCTGCACTGGAAGACTCGGAGGAGGCCTACGCGTTAAGTCGTGAGAGTTGTGACACCATCACCTATCGCCCCGGGTGACACCAACCCTAGTAACGCCTCTGAGATCAAGTGTAGTATAAATTTAGCCAATCAGATCAAGTATAGCACAGACGTAGCCAATCAGATTAAGTGTAGTATAAACGTAGCCAATCAGATCAAGTGTTGTATAATCACAGCCAATCAGATCCCTCGATGCTATTTACACCTATAAAAACCTTTGCTTTGCTATTAGGCGACGCTCTTTCCTCAAAACTAAAATGTGTTAAATATTTATCTTATATATTACAAATGCTCCTTCTAAGCACAAGATTATCGGATTCTATATACAATAATTATTTATGAACATAACTAAATATCATTGAGGCTCTGATCAGTACTAAGATGACCTAACTATAGTGAGACACGATCAGTACTAAGATGACCAAACTATAGTGAGACACGATCAGTACTAAGACGACCTAACTATAGTGAGACACGATCAGTACTAAGACGACCAAACTATAGTGAGACACGATCAGGACTAAGATGACCAAACTATAGTGAGACACGATCAGGACTAGGACGACATAACTATAGTGAGACACGATCAGGACTAAGACGACCAAACTATAGTGAGACACGATCAGGACTAAGACGACCTAACTATAGTGAGACGCGATAAGATTAAGACGTCCAAAGAAGCACGGGGCTTTCGTGCTTGCCTCCTCTTATCCGCGAAAGTCCCGTGCTGCCAACCCTCCAAAAGACAACCCGCTCGTCCCTTGTCCTTTCTGTTCCCGAACCTTCCGTGCCAGGATCGGTCTCGTCAGCCATCTGCGCACACATAGGCAAAACCTACCCCAGCAATCTTCGGATGACTGGAGTGGTCCTGGTCGACTCGACGAACGAACAACAAAAAGACTTCCAAACCATACCGAGCCAAGATAAGGAATGATTAAGTCTAAATTATACTGAGATTAATGGAAGACTTGGGACAACTAACGGTTTATTCTTGATCAACTTCCCTCTTTGAAGGACACGATATTTAAAATCTCCCTTTAACGAACTTCCGGCGCCATGTACTAATAATAGCCCACCTTCAGAAAGCGCTCTTTGAACTACATGAAGTCGATTTTTCGGTGGTTAGTTAGCTATAAGACTGCACATTTATTTCATCGTAAAAATTATTTAAACAGAAAAAGAGGATTAAAAAAACCCAAACCATTTGGACGGCTATCGGATCTGAACATTAGCTTTTAATATCTGACTCGGTTAATGATGTTTAAAGACCGGAGACTTTAAGAGATGTCCTTAAAAAATTGTGACGTCAACATGGCTGTGCTTGACAATAATTACAACGGTGAAACGCAGATTATATTTCAAATAGTTTATCCCCCCCCCCCCCCAAACCAGCTCAGCCCTTTTTTTTTCTTCTTGCCCCACACATTTTTTCTTCTTTTTAAACCTCAATTTGAATTATGATTAAAAAAAACAACAACAACACAAAACAAATGAGTTTCTCATGAGCCTTTTGCTAGAATTCTAAGAACTGAATTTGACATCACCATCTAGTGTCCACTAAAACCCCAAGGTGTATCCCATCTTACTGTAAGAATTATATCTTATATCTTAGATATACAGACGCTCCTTCTATGCAGAAGATAATTGCGTCCACAGACCATGAGAGATGATCTGTTGGCAAGTGATGCAGCGGTCACAGGCCACGGCTATAGATCAGATATAGTCGAGCTATTCAGGCAAGGAGCGTCACCAGTGCTTCCTGTAATCTCCAAGGGCCGCAACTTTAATTTTTTTTTTCTTCAAAATTTGCCGAAGCTAAAAAAAAACAACTTCGGGGACTGTAAAAATATTTTGTCCCCCCCCCCACCTTAACCCGTACTTGCTGCCGACGTGCCCCACAGAACCCCTTAGTGTGCCACAGTTTTGATAACGTTACCATAGATTAGCCACCTACTGACACGGTTAACTTGTTCTTCAAGCCGGTTCCAGATCACGCAAAACAAGCGTTCAAAATCGACACATGGTTTCAAAACTACAAACCCGTCAACATCACGACAGGAATATTAACTCCATTCTAAAATATCTCTCCCCCTCCCCCCCCAATATATTCCCTAAAATTCATCTGTCCTGTCACGCACGTGACTTATATATTTGGTGGTAACATTTTTTTTGTTTTGTTTTGAAGTTACATTTGTAAACATTGGGATGTCCCTTTAAACGGGTTGTGAAATGTATCTCGGTACCAGAAATGGTCTTAAAAACAACAACAACACAAAAAAAAAAAAAAAAAAAAAAAAAAAAAATATTTGGTTTTTCTATAGAGTTTTAAACCACAACATATTGTTCTTTCTTTTCAACTTACTTTGTTATTTCTCTTTTATCGTTTCAGGGAATATTTCTTAAAAGCCACCCGCCCGCCAGAAAACTTTAAAAAAAAAATTATGTCCTACTTTCTTTGTTTCGTGATTCCTTTTTTCCCTTTTCTAAAATCAGTGGCGTAGCTTGGAATTTTGAACGGGTTTGGGACCAGGGGGCTTAACTTCTTTTGGGGGCCCCACATACAAGGCGGTAACGTAATATTATTAATTAAAATGTAATTAAAATTGTTGACACTAGCGGGGGGCCCGGAGGACTTTCAAATTTTGTCCCCTCTCCCCCTCCCATAACTACGCCACTGTCTTCAATATAGTTTTAACAAAAATAATTTTTTATCAGACTTTAGATAATTCCTACCAGAAAAAAATCGACAACTCTAAAATTAATGGCATTTGTGGCGTCGAAGAAAGAGCGAATTTGAGACTAAAACATATAACTGAAACTTTCTGATTACTACTGTGCTGTCCAAGATATCCAGGTTTTATTTAGACTAATAACACAAAAAATATGTGAGGGGTGTGGAAAAGAGGGAGCGTGGGGGGGGGGAGGGATGAAGGGACGTGACTGAACCATGAATGAGACATTGTGGGAGAGTTAACGAACGTGAGAGACGATGCAAATCGAACACTTCGTTTGGTCAAGAATGGAGCGTTCCGATTGGCTGACGAAGCTTAACGGGTATTGTAATGGCGGTCATGTTGATTGCATTTGAACGAAACTGTTAATTGGATTACCTTAGCGCAGATGCTACGCGAATGGGAGAAAAAACAACAAATTAAAATTCCGCTGAAACAATTAAGGATCTTATTTGCTGCCTTTAAAAAAAATAAAAAAATCCATTTCCCTAGGCGTATTTGAATGTTTGAATCATGTTGACATTTTATTTTAAAAAAAAACAACTGTTTATTTTGTTAAAATCCAAGAAACAATAAATGCCATCTCATTAATTTTCAGTAATGAGTTATTTATCAATTTTTAATTATAAGTTTAAAAAATTGGTTCATTGTACTGTATTATTATTATTTATTTTTTTGCATTTAGAAGTCTCCGAATCATGAATTAAAAATGTTGGTTGCAGTGAAAAGTCTTAAAACAAATCATTTTCATATTCATATGCCAATGGTGCACATTAATTTTGGCATAAAATATAAACTTCACTATTAGATATAGAATCTATGTGCGTTGCAATCTTGCAGTATCTTTAATGTATTGAATAAACAAACATTAAAATGATCACTAAATCGAGCAATATTTTCACTAATGACTGACATTTTACAAAGTGAATTTAAAACATGACCGATTTTAAATTTGCTACCTCGTATGTTCTCTCCCATTGCTCTAAAAACAGACTAATATTTAGTCTGTCATCACGCAGGTAACTTTTGAAAGGCATAGGACCTGGGTCATTCCAACCTTCTCTTCACTCTTATAAGCCAGTCTACGTTACGTAGCTTTTACCATAGTCTGCATAACTTACATTACGATTTCTGTTAAATATAAAAACTGATGTCTTATCCACACAGACGCTCCTTCTATACAGAAGATGACGTCCACAGACCATGCTGGTCTGTTGGCAAGTGGCGCAGCATTCACAGGTCATGGCTATGAGGGTTCCACGCATTACCCAGCCGCATTTGTTTCCATAACTAGTGTTAGGTATCCATTCGGAGCTGGGTAGACAGTAGACACCTTCGGCACGGAAGCATCCCTGCCTTAAGAGGATTCGTACCCGTGACCATAGGTACGCCAGTCGAGAGGGCATGCCACTCGACCACCGTGCTCCAGTGAGTCAGCCAGTCAGTAAATTTGGAAAAAGTCTACCATCGCTAATAGAACATTGACGAAATGCATTCGATTTATCTCTACATGCCTTCATTTTATTTGTTTCCATTTTTAAAAAAAATCGATAAGTTCAGCCTGTTTTTAAAAAAAAATTGTTAGATCTACTTTTTTTCTTCTTCTAACCATCCCCGAGTTCACGAGTTCTGATTAATTGTTTCGTTTATTTGAAGATCAGTTTTTGTCACCTCATTTTTAAATTGTTTACACCATTTCGCCCCTGAGGAAAGCAGCATTCGGTGACAATATAAAACATCTCTCTATCATCCATCATTCATTTATCCAAACGTTTGCGCGAATGAATGCAGAAACAGATTCGGACGCACCTTACGACTCACGTGAAGGGACACTTGAACCAGGCGTAGCTTATTGTCAAAGGGTTGTTGCAGCAGCTCGGAGACGGTGTCAAGGCGATTTGGTTCGATTCTGCTCTGTGTTCACGCGGGTTAAACATGGGGACTAATGAGAACTAATGGTGCCGGGGCAGAGCAGGAGAAGTGGCATAGACAAACCAGGAGTGGCATTGACAGAGTAGAAGTGGCATTGACAAAGCAAAATATGTGGCAAAGACGGAGTGTAATTAGACTCGAAAAAACAAAAACAACAAAAAAACAACTCAGTGAAACAATGTTAATAATATCCATGTCGGTTTTTAATTCACTTTACATGCTATTTTAGGTGATTTAATAAGAAGTTTATTAGACCTGTTAAAGATTAATTTAAAATTATTTGTTAACTTTTGAAAAATTACCGAATAATTAATCGATAATTTTGATTAAATGCTAAAAATAAGATTATGACGTCATTAAACTGAAAATTTAAGGGAAGTAACAAAAACAGGAAATTCACATTTTTTAAGATGTAGATATAAGTAGTTCAATATAATGTCAATGAATTTAAATTTTGTTTTTGTTAAGTAAGTAAAAACAATGTTTAACTGTAAATATTATTTTCCTTATAAAACAGCTTATTCTAAAGATTACACGTCAAAAATCTTTTTTTTAATGGAGAAGTTTGTACTTTAAAAAAAATTAATTAATTTTAAATTATTAGCATAATAATTGATTATTTATTGATAACTACGTACATCATTGAAAAGATTTCCATAATTTTAATTGTTATTTTATCGATTAAAATAATTTTAATTAATAAAAAAATTACCAATTTATCGAGAAATTAATCGATAATTTCCGCAGCCCTAACTTTTATACATTATCAGTTCAGTTCATCGTTAACATGATTAATTGTCAGTTTGGTTCAATATTCATTATTTATTTTGATAATTGTAGAAGTTTTTGTAATATACAAATTATTAAGTTAATTTAATAGGGATACTTAGTATTTAGTTAATTATATTTTATATAGATAGTGCATACATAAGTTATAACACACTATATTCTTCTTTATTTTTAAAATACTTTTTATTTCTTAAATGTTTAAATTATCGAACACTTGAAACTACTAAGATTCCGCTGTAAGGCCGTGATTAAAAGCCCGTACTACAAACAAATTGAGAGTATGATGACTAATTAGATATATTTGCTGATGAATGTCTCTTGTTGTTCATTATGTAAACATTATTACATTTCAAAAATAAAATTTATGATATAAAATTCAATAATTCTTCATGGCTACAGCTCCAAAAACAATATTAATATGTTTAAATGTCAAAGTTACTTTAATTATTGTGGTAAAATTTTAGGAAAACTAAGTTGTTGGTCATTTTAAAAATGCATTGATGCTAAACAATGGTTTGACTACCTCAGGTTGTTCTTATGGTCTGACTGTCTGACTACCTCAGGTTGTTCTTGTGGTCTTACTACCTCAGGTTGTTTTTGTGGTCTTACTACCTCAGGTTGTTCTTGTGGTCTTACTACCTCAGGTTGTTCTTGTGGTCTTACTACCTCAGGTTGTTCTTAAGGTCTTACTACCTCAGGTTGTTCTTATGGTCTTACTACCTCAGGTTGTTCTTATGGTCTGACTACCTCAGGTTGTTCTTATGGTCTGACTGTCTGACTACCTCAGGTTGTTCTTATGGTCTGACTGTCTGACTACCTCAGGTTGTTCTTATGGTCTTACTACCTCAGGTTGTTCTTGTGATCTGACTGTCTGACTACCTCAGGTTGTTCTTATGGTCTTACTACCTCAGGTTGTTCTTATGGTCTTACTACGTCAGGTTGTTCTTATGGTCTGACTGTCTGACTACCCCAGGTTGTTCTTATGGTCTGACTGTCTTACTACCTCAGGTTGTTCTTATGGTCTGACTATCAGACTACCTCAGGTTGTTCTTATGGTCTGACTACCTCAGGTTGTTCTTATGGTCTGACTGTCTGACTACCTCAGGTTGTTCTTATGGTGTTACTACCTCAGGTTGTTCTTATGGT
>MUZC01001678.1:180230-200202 GCA_002072015.1 Radix auricularia
ACTACCTCAGGTTGTTCTTATGGTCTTACTACCTCAGGTTGTTCTTATGGTCTGACTACCTCAGTTTGTTCTTATGGTCTGACTGTCTGACTACCTCAGGTTGTTCTTATGGTCTGACTGTCAGACTACCTCAGGTTGTTCTTGTGGTCTTACTACCTCAGGTTGTTCTTATGGTCTGACTGTCTGACTACCTCATGTTGTTCTTATGGTCTTACTACCTCAGGTTGTTCTTATGGTCTGACTGTCTTACTACCTCAGGTTGTTCTTATGGTCTGACTGTTTGACTACCTCAGGTTGTTCTTATGGTCTTACTACCTCAGGTTGTTCTTATGGTCTGACTGTCTGACTACCTCAGGTTGTTCTTATGGTCTGACTGTCTTACTACCTCAGGTTGTTCTTATGGTCTGATTGTCTGACTACCTCAGGTTGTTCTTATAGTCTGACTGTCAGACTACCTCAGGTTGTTCTTATGGTCTGACTGTCAGACTACCTCAGGTTGTTCTTATGGTCTGACTGTCAGACTACCTCAGGTTCTTCGTATGGTCTGACTGTCAGACTACCTCAGGTTTTTCTTATGGTCTGACTACCTCAGGTTGTTCTTATGGTCTGACTGTCAGACTACCTCAGGTTGTTCTTATGGTCTGACTGTCAGACTACCTCGGGTTGTTCTTATGGTCTTACTACCTCAGGTTGTTCTTATGGTCTTACTACCTCAGGTTGTTCTTATGGTCTGACTGTCTGACTACCTCAGGTTGTTCTTATGGTTTTACTACCTCAGGTTGTTCTTATGGTCTTACTACCTCAGGTTGTTCTTATGGTCTGACTGTCTGACTACCTCAGGTTGTTCTTATGGTCTTACTACCTCAGGTTGTTCTTATGGTCTGACTACTTCAGGTTTTTCTTATGGTCTGACTGTCTGACTACCTCAGGTTGTTCTTATGGACTGACTGTCTGACTACCTCAGGTTGTTCTTATGGTCTGACTGTCTTACTACCTCAGGTTGTTCTTTTGGTCTTACTACCTCAGGTTGTTCTTGTGGTCTTACTACCTCAGGTTGTTCTTATGGTCTTACTACCTCAGGTTGTTCTTATGGTCTGACTGTCTGACTACCTCAAGTTGTTCTTATGGTCTGACTGTCTTACTACCTCAGGTTGTTCTTATGGTCTAACTACCTCAGGTTGTTCTTGTGGTCTGACTGTCTGACTACCTCAGGTTGTTCTTGTGGTTTTACTACCTCAGGTCGTTCTTATGGTCTTACTACCTCAGGTCGTTCTTAATGTCTGACTACCCCAGGACGCCACTGCTTTTAAACAACACTTTAAATAGTAAAAGGAACGATGAAAAAGGAACAACAACATAATTCTATATTTGTATCGCATGTCCATCCATCCCTGTTGCACTTCAGCCCATGTAGGGCTTGAGCCCACCTCACGACCTCCTTCCATCCATGCCTTATCAAAGCCTTTCTTCTCCAATACTGTTCGCCCAGTTGTTGTAAGTATTTCTCTACATCACCCATCCATCTAAGCCTAGGTTTTCCATTGAGCCTTTTTCCTCTGGGGTTTTGATGGTGTACCTTCTTTACTCCTCTATCATTTGACATTCTTTCTAGGTGTCCTGCCCAGCGCAGTCTGCCTTTTTAATTTCTGCAACTATAGTGGTGTCCTGATATAGCCTGTATAGTTCATGGTTGGTTCTTATCCTCCATCCGAACTCATCCTTTGTTGGTCCATACATTTTCCTGAGAACTTTCCTTTCCCGTGTATTTAATAAGCTTTCTGCAGTTTTCGTTAAGGTCCAAGTTTCACTTGCATATGTTACAGCTTGTCTGATGACCGTTTTATAAAGAGTTTTCTTTGTTTCTCATGTAATGTTTTTGAGGATTTTCTGGCTACTTAAGTATGCTATATTCCCGGCTAATATCCTTCTTTGTTTTCTAAAATTCATGCCTTTCATTTATTAGTGATCCTAGGTATTTGAATTGATTGACTTTTTAAAAAGTCTGGTTCTTAATTTTAATGTCTTCACCTGTCATTTCTTCTGTTTCTAGGGTCATGTATTTTGTTATTTTGGTTGGTGACTTCCAGTCCTACTTGCAGTGATGCATCTTCTAATTCAATGTATGACTTTGATATGTCTTTAGTACTTTTGGCAATCAGGGCTATGTCATCAGCATATGCAAGGTACAGGATGGGTTGGCTATAGATAGTGCCAATAGCTTTTATTCTTGAGTTTCTCTCAGGAAGTATCCAGTTATATTTCCTCGAGTGTCGATATTTATGTTTCTAACAACTCTCTCTAACGTTAAGTTAAAAACCATACAAGACAATGAGCCTCCCTGCCTTAGTCCTTGTCTAATCCTAAATTCCCTTGAGTATTCTCCTTGGACCTTAGCTCTGCTTTTTGAATTGTTCAGCGTGACATATATCATTCTTGTCAGTTTGTAGGGTAGGCCAAACTCCTGAAGAGTTTCAAATAGATATTTTCTTTTGACGCTGTCATTGGCCATTTTATAACTTATATATAGTTGATGCACCGTGATGCTTTATTCATATCATTTCTCTAATATGCATCTGATGGTGAAAATTTGAACAGTCGTTGATCTGTTTTGTCTGAATCCACATTGGTAGTCTCCTAATATTTCTTCAGCATATAGATGTAGTCTTTTGGCTATGAGGTTCCTAAGTATTTTGTAGGTAACGTTTAATAGGGAGATTCCACTGTAATTTGTGCACTGAAGTTTGGATCATTTCTTGTGTATCGGGGATATTAAAGCAGTTTCCCACTCTGTTGGTATTTTCTCTTCTTGCCAGATTATAGTTAAAAGATTATGTATCGGAATTGTATCGCATGTACCATCTCAAAAAATATTTCAATATTTTTATTTTTAAAAAAAAAGGCACGGGTAGAGGACTCGTAAAACGAACAACAAATAAATATACTGTTTATACGTACACATTTTAAAAGAAATGGATTATTGGTAATCTGTAATGTGATAGACTACGTGACAGAATGGATGAATGGATAATGTGTGTAACGTCATATTATGATACAGTTGTGCCTTGGAAACAGAGACCTCGCTAATTCCAACTGTTAGCTTGTGGCTTTTAAATAATGATGAAGTCGAGACAAAGCGGGCTCCAGTTATTACCAAAATATAATTAAAGTGGGGCTTGCATGTGTCTTTCTCTTCGTGCTGTTGTGTCACTGTGGCTAATGTGATTTAGGTGCTGTGACAGTTAACAGTATGCTGTCCAAAGGTTTGTAGTTCTGTGACAGTTAAAAGTATTCTGTCAAAGAGGTCGTAGTTCTGTGACAGTTAAAAGTATGCTGTCATAGAGGTCTTATTTCTGTGACAGTTAAAAGTATGCTGTCCAAAGGTTTGTAGTTCTGTGACAGTTAAAAGTATGTCGTCAAATAGGTCGTAGTTCTGTGACAGTTAAAAGTATGCTGTCATAAAGGTCGTAGTTCTGTGACAGTTAAAAGTATGCTGTCAAAGAGGTGGTAGTTCGGTGAGAGTTAAAAGTATGCTGTCAAATAGGTCGTAGTTCTGTGACAGTTAAAATTATGCTGTCAAAGAGGTCGTAGTTCTGTGTTAAATGGAAAAGACGTATACAAGGTAAGGGTTAGCCTGACAGGATGTAACAAAATAGCGAACGTTTCGGCGAAGAGCCTTTGTCAACGGACATACAATACACAAAACCAATATAAAAAATAAAAACTTAGCTGTTGTAAAAAAAAAAAACTTGACTGCGGTGAAATTCAAGAAATACTTTTTTTCAATTAACATATGAATGTTTGAAATTGAATGCGCTTATAAATGTACGTGTTCCTTTTTTTTAATAGTGAGGCAATGTGAACCCAGATGCCTGCTGGGGTACTGCGCTATATAAGTTCTCGATTTCTGGTTCTTATTGGGACGGATTAAACGAAGGTCTTAATTCTCAGCCCTACGTCAGTGTGATCATAATTCATCAAACAGTATCACGAAACAATTAATCACAACCAACTCAAAATGTAAAAGACGGTGAAAATAAAACTATGGGAATACATAAAAAAAAGACTTTCAATGCTGGGTCAAACAAGCTTAAAATAAGGGCTTTCTTTCCCTCTCTTATCTTTATCAAACTCTGGAGTTTGTTTTTTTAAAACCAGTTTTTGTTAGAAAGAAGAAAGAAAAAAGGGGTTTTATTGAAAATTTATCAAATTAGGCATTGATCGCTTCCACACTGGGGCACATCCCGGAGGAGTGTATGTAACGCCGCAGTGCGTAAGAACGACCCGTCGCAGACCGCTCAATTATGGGAGCATTTTACACACAGAAATCCCATTCTGAGTTTTAGCTTGATATAAATCATGATTCAAATTGTTTGTTTCGTTAAAAAAAAACAACTTTTTATGTAGATCTCTCGTCTGCTTAAAATTTTCAAGGAAAGAACTTAGATTCAAATGTGATTTTAAAATGACCACAAAGTCTCCGCGTCTAGCTAATATCGTGCCATTGTCACACTCCAGTATTTCTCTAATCAGTAGGGTAAACAAAAAAACTAGTTTAATATTGTTCCTGCAAGATTGTGGGACTGTACGTTATTTAAAGCGTCAGTTGCTAGAGCGTCAGCTGCTAGAGCGTCAGTTGCTAGAGCGTCAGTTGCTAGAGCGTTAGTTATTAATGCGACATGTTTTTTTGTACCTACCAGACAAGACACGGGGATTTGCCGTTATTACTTCAATAATATTTTGCCTAAATTTATGGGCATAGAGACTTGTGTTATTTCCATGTTATCGTTTCCTAAGGTGCTGGTTTATAGTTGAAAGTTTTATTTTTAGGATGTATTTGAGATACATATTGGCTTAGTATAATTTATTGGAAATATATTGGCTAATGTGTTTGCCTATAGAGACTCGGGGTGTACTGAATTCGAATTTTTAAAATCCGGCCGGATTTGGCAGGATTTATAATGTGAAGTTCAACCGAAGCTGGAGACGGATTGGTAAAAATGGTCGGATTCCGGATTTGCTGGAACCGAAGCTATTATATGTATATATATATTTTTTAAAATGGCTCTTTCGGTCAGTCGGATTTGGCCGGATTTATGAAGGGAAATTTTGCTGGAGCAGGATTTGTAAAAATTGTCGGATTCCGAATTTGCCGGAGTTGAAATCCGATACATCCCTAATAGAAATGCGTATTATTTCTAGAATATGTTTTTCCTAACATGTTGGCTTATAAAAACAAGTAAAAATTGCAGGATGCAGGATACATGTTACCTAAAGTGTTGGCTTATAGGAACACGTATCATTTTTTAGGATATCTGGTGCCTAACATGCTGGCTTAACGCTAGGCTATAGTTTGCCTAATGCGTTGGCTTCTGTGCATTTTCGGAACTCTTGGAGGCGTCTTTAAAAAAAACAGTTGATATTCAACCTGTTTTAGCTTTGACCGCTGCCTTTATACACTTAGATTCTTGCTTGTGGCACACCATACAAGAAACATCTGCTGCCTAGGGTTACGGGCGCAGACTAAAAGTGAAAAGAGTTTAGTGGAACTAAACATTTCTGTGACATAAAAGTCGAAAGTTTTTACTGCGTTAAGGGTTAAAAAAAGAAAAAGAAACCTTTAGAAAAATTTCATGGCGTGGCCGCTCGGAGTGGATTTCAATAGCTCCCTCCATCGATGTAGTCGCAAATGTCCATCAAATTCTAATCTCGTCTGGTGAGCTGGGTACAGGCCATGGGTCAAGGTCGACGGTACAGATTTTAATCTCTTCAACAGTTTACCAAAGTGGGTTAACAGGTGAAAAGTTGAAGACAGTGGTGCCCATCACAGTTGGCTCACAGGGTTATGCGTCATTACTAATATTACTGACAATTTAAGGATAACAATAATAAACAAGCCAAAAAGACAAAAAAAATATGACTATAAATCTCTATTATATGAGACATTACTGAAAATAATAATTATGTTTAATATAATACGCACAGCGCTACAGACAGTGAAAAAGACCCTGTGACATCGAGGGGTGGAGTGAAAACAGTGACCCATGGAAGTAAACTATAGAAGACGGCTAAAAATGCTATATAGAGATAAACTAAAAATTCATTTATTTAATTACGGTAAATTCGATTGATCTGAAATTTTGATGCAATGCATTGTTAGGTGACAGAAGTATATGTACAACATTTCAGCTCGATAGGAACACGGAAAGTGTCATTTTGTACTTTTATCTTTTCCGCGGGTGGACAGAGAGAAAGTGAGAGATAGAGAGAGAGAGAGAGAGGGTGAGAGTGGCGAGAGGGGGAGATCACAAAAAGACGGATTAAATTTCAACAATCAGTAAGTTGTTGATTATAAATCTTTTATATATGAGACATAATTAAAAGTATTGATTATGTTTAATATAATACCCACCACACCACAAGACGGGGAATTTAATATAGATCTAGTTCCAGATCTAAAAAAAATTTTTTTTTAAAACACATTAATTTTTTTGTTTAAGTTAATTTTTAAAATGTTTTCGATTCACAATTAATCCCACGTGGGCTAAACGCGGGAAACCCGTCAGTGTCATGGCGCCGGCGGAAGTGATCTGGAAAATTATTTAGCGCACCTTAAGAAAACGGAAGCTGTCATTACAGCGACAAAGCCAGAGATTGGTGGCTTTGTGAGACGATGGAATACTCTGACGGAGATGAGTCGTTGTGTGTGTGAGGGGGGAGGGAGGGGCTAAACATAGAGGAGAGGAGAACTTAGACGAAGACCTAAGTGAGTGACATGCGTGGAAGTTCAAATTGTATCGCTCCTTCTCTGGCTTGTTTTACTAAGGAGCACAATTAAGGGTGCAATTTTGTGATGCAATATTGTGATGCAATTTTTTTTGTTGCAATTTTGTGATGCAATTTTGTGATGCACTTTTGTGAAGCAATTTAGTGATGCTATTTTGTAATCCAATTTTGTGATGCAATTTTGTGAAGCAATTTTGTGAAGCAATTTTGTGATGCAACTTTGTGATGCAATTTAGCGATATACTTTAATGATACATTGTAGTGGTACTTTTTAGTGGTTACATTTTGGGATACAATTTAATGATACAATTTAATTATACAACTTAATGATGCAATTTAATGATACAATTTAATGATACAATTTAATGATACAATTTAATGATACAATTTACTGATACAATTTAATCATACAATTTAATCATACAATTTAATGATATAATATAATGATACTATTTATTGATAAAAAAATTCCCGATACACTTTTGTGATTTTTACATAAAAATTCGTATATTTAGCACCCTTTACCGTCTCCCTTTTTGGGTTAATAATAAAAAAGAGTCAAATACCGATACACTTAAGCGCATCGTTTGGGGAATAATTTTTAACAGTTCTATTATAAACACTACCTTCTCTTTCATATACAGTCGTTGAAATTAGCAATTTCCGGTGTTTGAGGCGATAGTCAACACGCTTTCAGTTATCCTAAGAAATGTTAATCTGGTCGAAAATGTATCCATCATCTTGAAAAACTGAATATAGCAAATATTTTACCCTAAAGAACCCCATAACTTTAAGAAAGTTTTTTTCTCCTGATTCAATGCATAAAATTGAGCAATTTTTTTTATATGTAAACAATTTTTTTTAACGAAAGCAATTGAATTGCCTTCTTATATTTTAGTTAAGGAAATAAAGTACTACGCTTGGCGTATATGTCTTAACTATACAGACGCTCTTTCTATACAGAACATTTTAATGCGTCCACAGACTATTTCGGTTTGGTGGCAAAGTGACGCAGCATTCACCGGCCAAGGCAATGAGGATTGTAAGCTATTCCCAGCCGCCTTTGTTTCCCCCAACTAGTGTCAGGTACCCACTCGGAGCTGGTTGGACTCGGACACCCTTGGCCCCGGGGTCAAATCGTTGCCTTTCCCATGGATTCAAACCCGTGACCTTCGGTACGCCAGCCGAGCGCGCACGTTGCGGCCTGGGACACTAAGTTCAAGTGGCAGTTGAGACATAAGTACCAATAGTAACACAAAATGTTGTGTTTATTTATATCATAAAATAAAATTCCATTTTCAAAATGGGTATCCTAAATTTTCCAATATAGATAACAATTAAATGTTTAGCCTATTTCACAAATATTGAATAAATTTTGAATCAGATGAAATAAAAAGAGTATATTGAAAGTTCGCGCGTCGCCTGCGTGACTTTGTCATTGCTTGAAGGTTATTCCCAGTACTAAATGGTCCTTTTATTTTACTTTTTATAACGCACATATTGAAAATGAAAGTAGCATTAATTTTCATTCACCACAACTTTTCTTTCAATGGATTAGAAAATATCAGAAAATATCATTCTTGTTTGGCCGACCGGGCCATTCATAAAAAATTTACACACAATATCAATCTTTACATTAATGTTTTTCCTTCATGTTAAAGTAAATTTCACTGTGTTAGGCTAAAGAGATGATAATGCCATCCAAGACTCGTACTTATAACTTACTTAAATTTGCTTGATTTCAACACAATAAGAGGTGAATTTAAAGATCATTTGTTGACCAATTAAGTCGATATCACTCTCGAGAACGGGTGGCCTCTACATGACAGACGAGTAGAGTCGCAGAGTTGACCGCGACCTGAAACCGACAACTCCTGGCAGGCAATGCCAAAGTGTGATATGTTAGGTGTTAGGTGCTAGTCACATATGATTACAGTCGCTGTACGGATCTCAGGCAAAGCATTTAGATGCAATGCTGATGATCAAAACCAAAGTACCTGTTGAAGGTCGGGTTTCTCCGAAGCGACCGTTTTGTTCCCCCCAGTTGACTAGAAATGCTACTGAGCGTGCCTGGTTTAAGGCCAGGGGCGCCAGTATGGATTACTAAAAGGAACCGCGAAGAACGCAGCGGACGCCAGCTCTGAGGAAACCTTCCGGTGGGGGTTACACCCTAGGTAGGTCATTGATGATCCCCCGCATTGCGGCGGTCCTAATCATAGAGACTCGTAAGCTTTGCCGGGTTAGCGCCGAAGTCATAGCGAGTTAAAGTAAGGAAAATCCCACCTCTCCTTCGGGAGGTCAATTGAGTGAGAGGCGTTTTCGACCTAGTTTCCTGGACGCCCAGGTGACCGCTTCTAGAAGCGACCTCTCCGGGGGGGGGGCTTCTCAGCTTTTACGTCCCCTAGGGGGGCTGAGAGCTGGGGGGGGGATTCCAGGAAGCCCCACGAAGAGCGTACGCTCTGGACTGCTGATTTTCCTCCACATGTAGGATCATTAGTCGATATCGCTGCACGCCAAGCTGCACATTTAATAAGCGACGTTTATGGTGCGCACCAAAATAATAAAAACGTGTTAACACATTAAAAAAATATAAAAATCCTTCTCGAGATAATTCCAAACTAATTAGATTATTTTTATTGGAAACATCGAAGCGTGGCTCAAGGTTTTGGGTGTCGGTCTTCAAAAGTGCAGGAACCCCTGTCATTCAATTTACACATTGCCTCAAACCCTGACGGTTCTCAATAAGAATTAATTTCTTATTGCGTTTTCCAGGTCTTGGCTCCCATTCACGTAGCCGCTTGACTGAACACGAGAATGGGACCACTGGAGACTCACGTCGCGTGGAGGGGACACGGGAGGAAGCCTTTTGATTTCGTCAGAGCTTTTGTGACAGGATTAAAAGAACTTCATGTGTAAAGTGGTGGTTGGGGAGGGGGATTTGGGGAGAAAAATAAAGTTTGCTCAGTAATTTTTGGAACGATTTGAATGAATTTTTTTCACAGCTAAATGGCTTCAGAAGTTCACCCGTTGGGTGCACCGCCTTAGAACACATTTATTCAGAAAGATGTTTTCATTTAAAAAAAAAAAAAGATATGAGACAAAAACTGTCGGAAGGGAGTGGGGGCTGGGGTCGGTAGGTGGGGATAGGAGAATATCTCTTAGGCATATCGTAACAAGGCAATCAATGTAAAGTCTTTATTTTGTTTTAAAATCATGTAAGCTTCTTTAATTTTTTTAAACTGCAAAAATACATTGATCTGGGTCTTGACTACGTTATAAAGTAACTTGGGCAGCAGTCCGGACTCTTGCATGTTAGGCCATCTCGGCAGGCCGCATGACGTAAGCCAGGCTGCAAGTCATAGACATATGATACTGACAGACAGGTAGCAGGTGACAAGTCATAGATACATGACAATAACAGAGAGGTAGCAGGTGACAAGAAATAGATACATGACACTGACAGACAGGCACCAGGTGACGAGTCATATGTGTATGACACTCAAAAACAGATACCAGGTGACAAGTCATGTATATGACAAACAGGTTCCAGGTAACAAGTCATGTATATGACAGTGAAAGACAGCTGACAAGTCATGGATTAGACACTGACACACAGGTACAACGTTTAAATGCCTAAGGCAAAATATCAAACATACATTTCTAATTGCGAGCTTTCAATTCCACCTTATCACAGACATGCATATTTTATGCTAGAAAGCAACATAGGGAAAAACATATACAAAGTTTCATGTTTTATGCCAGCTATCTTTTTATATAATCTATTATAGCACCTATGATACCATATAGCAGGGGTGAGCAAACTTTTTCCATGGAGGGCCACATTGAAAACTTGATTGTTATATGGGAATGCATATATATTTTGTCTACTTCAATTCTATAACAAAGGAAATGAACATCGAAACAACTAAGGCCATACTCTAGAGCCATATAGTATTACACCTAATAGATGTTGTCTATGTAAATGAACTTATTATCCCATCTATAGCCTAATTACACCATCTATTATCTGATTAAGTATTCCATCTATTATCCCACCTGTAACGGGGCTGTTTTCCCCGTTGTTTTCTTGCAGGCGTCAGTCAACAACAATATCTTTCTCACAATAACAAGTTTTA
Organism: Radix auricularia; assembly: GCA_002072015.1. Taxonomy (NCBI): domain Eukaryota; kingdom Metazoa; phylum Mollusca; class Gastropoda; family Lymnaeidae; genus Radix; species Radix auricularia. The sequence continues at coordinate 191,150 of MUZC01001678.1, forward strand.
AATCCTAAATATCCACAAAATAAGTTTAATGCTGCAACATGGGATATATGTACAATTTTACAGTATGAAACTTGTCAGAGACGCTACAAATCACCACCTGTCTCTCTCGTGTGCCGTCTTCACCCTCATCTAATGCATTCTGGTCTATCACTTACTTCCGTCACGTGACCTCTTCTCAAGCTCGCACTTTCTCAAGTGACACCGTCTAAAAACCTAATATATTTCGAACTATACACCAACTTTTATCGCACATATCATTCCATCCAATCTATTATCAAAACTTGTGTGATCCTTTATGAGCGATAAGTCAGTACTACAACAAACCACTAAATCTCCATATCCCCCTAATCGCCAGCTGTTGTTTTTGTGGAATATTTCGGACGGCTTATTAAAATGTTTAACTTCATGCGCCTGTTACCCGCGTTTAACAACTTTTGCCAACACATTTTATAACCTTTATCAATTATTTAAAGCGCAAATCTCCGAAATTAGCTGCAATAAAAAATATTGATTTTTTTAAAAAAAAATATTTTTCTCTATGTCCGGAAGGCAAGGATGGGCGGTGTATTGACGTCATGAAGGCTTCCCGTTGGCTAATATTAGTTGTTGTTTCTGCGACAATAAATTACAGCACGTGATTTTGCGCAATGTGTTCATGGGTGATTAAAACATTAGCACACATCAGGTGAATTGTTTGTTAAAACGTGGCGGGTTTTTAGTTACTTGGTGCTTCCGTGTCTAGAGTCTAATGTTTGCAGACGTATAGAGTAACCAATATTGTGGCTGGTCTGAGCACATTCTCCAAATCTAAACGTCTGGCCGGTAATACTTTTGATGAGGTCATGAGCAGGATCGTGTGCGCTAAAGAGGGCATTCTGCACCGGGGTCAATTGTTTTATCGAAAAAAATAAATAAATATTGTCCTTAACAGTTGTATTGTTGGCTGCTTTAACAAAAAATGTCTTGTGCGAATGTCTGTGTTTCTACGTTTACAAAAAATGTTATCAGTTGAATGATTGTGTTTCTGCGTTTACAATATCGTTTACAAGGTGTTATATGGTTAGCTGCGTTCACGAATATTGCACTCAATTGATATCGTTTAAAAGTCTCTATTGAGTATCAAATTTACGTCACTAAATTAAAGCGTCAATGCTCTTTTATTACTTGGAGGAAATTATTTTCATAATGAATAAAACTTAAAATAAACATTAGTCAATGTCTATCCGACGCGTACTGTTATGATTACTTATTTCATTTGACAATTCATTTGCAAAGTCGTAAAATTATTTTTCTTTAAATTAGCACGAAAACCTAAAATTTCTTAATCCTTTGATGAGGACAAAAGTCAATGAATGTTGAAAAACGAGTTATCTCTGTATTTCCTGCTGCCGGCAGGTTTTCCAAGAATCGTCTCAAGAATCGAATCGGAAGCGCTTCGAAATGAGCAGACCGTACCTGGCGTGAAAAACATAGCCTTGTACCAATCAATAGTGATAACGGAAGAGTTCGATGACTATCACTGTGAGTTTCAGCCTGTTGCAACACTTAACTGACACGGGTTGACAAGTCATGCGGAGTCATTTAAAAAAAAAAATAATTTAACAAACTTCATGTAACAAATGGGGGAAGAGGAAGTGCAGCAGTCAAACCCACTGCGTAGAATTATAATCCAACTTCCGTCTCAGAATTTATCTTCAATTTGTTGTTCAATGAAATAGTGTTTGGTTCACGTAACCTCCTATCTAGCACTGGTTTGTTCATTTTTGTGTTCAGTGAAAATTATGTAGTCCTAAATATTCATATATTTATTCTCAAAATCTATCTGCTCCAGAGCAAAAGTAAAAATAAAATAAAAACGATCAAATTAAACATTCTTTTAAAAATTTTATCGCCCTTGAAATATAATAATTATTATAATAAGGAAATGTATATTTTGCAACTTTATTTAAATTTACCATATTTTGGGCCATGGCTGTATTTCTTAAAAATGTGCCCCTGGTGTATAATGAATGAGAATTTCCGAGCTTTGTGAAGGTCGTCGTATCATTTCAAAAGAAAATATTAGCATAATTTTCTTGTCTGCAGTTCGATCTGATTTTGAAACCAAAATATCGACACATCTCATTTCCTGTCCCTCGCACGTATTCATGGGAAAAGTTTCAATAATTTAGAACGTGCATTGACCCTACTGAGTCCTATATTTCTCGTGCAACCTCTGGCTAATTAAATTTTAAAAACTAGCAAGTCTGGAGATGATTTAGTTTTAACCAAATAGTTTTGACCAGATCGTCGCAATTTATACATAATAATTTGATTTTCTTTTTTAAAAAATGATATTTAAAAATATCACTGTTTTTTTTTTCCCCAAAGGAAATCAGATTATTATGTATAAATTGCGACGATCTGGTTAAAAGATCGTCGCAATTTATACATAATAATCTGATTTCCTTTGAAAAAAAAACAAAACAATGATATTTTAAAAAAAAATGTATTCAACATTATCGTCTGTTATAAGCAGCACTCGGGTGTTCATTATTCAAAAATAACTTCCTGAAAGAAAACATTATCTTTGTCGACATGAAACAGATTCGATTCCATCAAACAGGGAAAAAAGAACTATACTTTTGGGATTTATTTCGTTTTAATTTTATAGAAAATTTTGTCTTACTCATCAAACGATAATATACATGAAAATTACTATTTTTATAGAGAATGCGTCTAATAATAATAATAATAAAATGATGATTTATATAGCGCTGTATCCCAGCAAGGAGCCAGGCTCACAGTGCTTTACATGGAAACAAAAATACATATATAAATAAAAAGAAACATTCATAGCATATTAACTACATAAATAACAATACGGTATACTCAATACATCAGCTACGCTAATCAATTACAGAAATGTGGTTTTATTATTTTTGAAAATAAATTTTAAAAAGATGTGTCTTAAGTGCAGTCTTAAATGACTTAGCAGTTGAAATGCTACGGATGTGTAATGGAAGAGAATTCCATTGTTTGGCTGCACAAAAGGAGAATGACCTTTCGCCAAATGTTTTAGTTCTTATCTTAGGAACACAGAGAATGCGTGTATCCGCAGAGGAGCGTAGCTGACGACTTGGTGAGTAGACTGACAAAAGTTCAGTAAGATATGAAGGGCATGAGTCAGAAAAGAAGTTGTGACACAGAACGGCCAGTTTGTAATCAATTCGGGCTTGTATAGGTAGCCAATGAAGAGAGTAAAGTAGCGGAGTAACATGGTCATATTTTTTTGCCCTTAGAACTAATCTTGCAGCTGAATTTTGAACTCTCTGTAGTTTTTCAATGCATTGTTTTGGCGCACCTGACAGAAGAGAATTGCAGTAATCCATACGAGCTAGAACAAGAGAACAGACTAGAGTTTTTGTTGCACTGTCTGTTAAGTAATGACGGATTGAACTGATCTGACGAATGGCAGTATAGGCAGAGCGACAAATGTGATTGATGAAGTTGTTGATAGACATGTTGTCAGAAATAATGTAGCCAAGATTCCTAGTCGATGTTGTGAACAGTATATCAGAACTAGCCACCTGAATAGAATTTGGAAGAATCAAAGTACTGCGGGATTTATTGTTACAGAATAGCAGTGCTTCTGTCTTATTATCATTCAGTTTGAGCTTGCTTAGAGTCATCCAAGACTTTACCTCACCAATGCACTCCTGCATCAATTGGACAGTGAAGTCAATATCAGAGGGATCCGTGTGAGTGTAAAGTTGAGTATCATCTGCAAATGATTGGCTTTTAACTGAATGCTTTTCGAGCAGTAGAAGTAGTGGCCTTGTATACAGCACGAAAAGTACCGGACCCAAAATGGAGCCTTGAGGCACACCATAAACCAAGTCAGCTCTGTAAGAGATACAGTCATCTACTGATACCACTTGTGATCTGTTAGATATGTATGATTGAAACCAAGCCAGAACTGAGGCAGAAATCCCAAAGTAATGTTGCATGGTTTTTAGTAATGTTTGATGGTCGACGGTGTCAAAAGCAGCACTAAGATCTAAGAGGACTAATATAGAGATTTGTCCACTGTCTAGTGCAAGTAGGAGATCATTTGTTACCTTTAACAGGGTGGTCTCTGTGCTGTGAGAAAGTCTGTAGGCCGACTGATTGGGACTTAGAAGAGTGTTGTCATTAAGATAAGAAAAAAGTTGTTTTAAGACAATTTTTTCAATGACCTTAGACAGAAATGAAATATTTGATACTGGTCGATAGTTGTTTAAATTATTTTGATCTAACCCTTGCTTTTTCAGCAAGGGTTTTATTACAGCAGATTTACATACCATTGGAAAAGTACCTGATGTTAGACTCTCATTTACTATATGCGTTATTGTTGGGAGTAAAAGATCTAATGACTCAACCTAACTCACCCAATGTAAATAAATATGAACATTTCTAATTTTATAGTCAATTTGTCTAACTCGTCCAATGAAAAAGTATATGAAAATTTTTATTTTTATTAAAAATATGTGTCTAGAACAACCCAATAAATACATACATGAACTTTGTCAGCTGCACTTTCGGTTTACTTTACTTCATATTGATGAGTATTTGAACACTTTGACTTTTCTGTACGAGAAAGATTTCTTATATTTTTTAAAATAAAGAACAAGCCTGCACTAATCGGAAGATACATTTATCAGTGCATTGTTCTATAATAGACCGATGTTTGAGCATATGGGTAAAAGACACGTGTCTAAAACCTTCAAAGTTGGAAGAAAACGGATTTCCGATCCCGCGCAAAAGATCTGAGGAGTGGATGGACACAAGAGCAATGTTACCTTTAAGCTGCGCGGCTGCGCATATATCTGACCGAACCACGCGGTAGTTTAGGTATACGGCGCTGTAAATTTAGTAGAATATTGCACAGAAAATGGATGTTGAGCAACTTTATACACGAGTTATTTTTTTTTATTAAATTTTTATTTGCACACGGACCAATGAAATTTAGAGGGAACATTGCTCAAGAGGAATTCCATTCGATTCGGCGGCACGAAAGTTGTGTAAAAAGTATTCCGAAAATTTTGAAGGAATGAGAAAAAAAGACAAATGGTCGAAAAATTTGAAGATAATTTTTAGTTGATAGAGTTTTTGAACATCGGCCCGCAACGGTCAGACTTGTCTAGCATGGACAGTGTTAGTACAACGGTCAGACTTGTCTAGCATGGACAGTGTTAGTACAACGGTCAGACTGGACTAGCTTGGATAGTGTTAGTACAACGGTCATGCAGGACTAGCTTGGATAGTGTTAGTACAACGGTCAGACTTGTCTAGCATGGACAGTGTTAGTACAACGGTCAGGCAGGACTAGCATGGATAGTGTTAGTACAACGGTCAGACTTGTCTAGCATGGACAGTGTTAGTACAACGGTCAGGCAGTACTAGCATGGACAGTGTTAGTACAACGGTCAGGCAGGACTAGCATGGACAGTGTTAGTACAATGGTCAGGCAGGACTAGCATGGACAGTGTTAGTACAACGGTCAGGCAGGACTAGCTTGGATAGTGTTAGTACAACGGTCAGGCAGTGCTAGCATGGACAGTGTTAGTACAACGGTCAGACTTGTCTAGCTTGGACAGTGTTAGTACAACGGTCAGACTTGTCTAGCATGGATAGTGTTAGTACAATGGTCAGACTTGTCTAGCATGGATAGTGTTAGTACAACGGTCATGTAGGACTAGCTTGGATAGTGTTAGTACAACGGTCAGGCAGGACTAGCTTGGATAGTGTTAGTACAATGGTCAGGCAGGTCTAGCTTGGATAGTGTTAGTACAATGGTCAGACTTGTCTAGCATGGACAGTGTTAGTACAACGGTCAGGCAGGTCTAGCATGGATAGTGTTAGTACAATGGTCAGACTTGTCTAGCATGGACAGTGTTAGTACAACGGTCAGACTTGTCTAGCTTGGATAGTGTTAGTACAACGGTCAGGCAGTGCTAGCTTGGACAGTGTTAGTACAACGGTCAGGCAGGTCTAGCTTGGATAGTGTTAGTACAACGGTCAGGCAGTGCTAGCTTGGATAGTGTTAGTACAACGGTCAGGCAGGTCTAGCTTGGATAGTGTTAGTACAACGGTCAGGCAGGTCTAGCTTGGATAGTGTTAGTACATCGGTCAGGCAGGACTAGCTTGGATAGTGTTAGTACAACGGTCATGTAGGACTAGCTTTGATAGTGTTAGTACAACGGTCATGTAGGACTAGCTTGGATAGTGTTAGTACAACGGTCATGTAGGACTAGCTTGTATAGTGTTAGTACAACGGTCAGGCAGTGCGAGCTTGGATAGTGTTAGTACAACGGTCAGGCAGTGCTAGCTTGGATAGTGTTAGTACAACGGTCATGCAGGACTAGCTTGGATAGTGTTAGTACAACGGTCAGACTTGTCTAGCATGGACAGTGTTAGTACAACGGTCATGTAGTGCTAGCTTGGATAGTTTTAGCGCTATAAAGGAAACATTCATTCATGCAATCATGTAAATCCGTCACAGGATTTGTTATTTTCGCTTAGTTTTGTACAGGTACATTTACATGTTTTGCTTCTCGTTTATTACTTAAACGAAAAGAAATGTTTATTTGCTCCCAAATAAAATCTTGTATGTTTATTTTAATCAAAAAAATTCTCCTCCCCCACAAAAAAAAAACAAAAAAACAAAAAAAACAAAACAAACAGCATCCACCAGCAAAAGCGACCAGCAACAGCTACAATGAGTATCACATGCACCATAGCTACCCGACACATCATGTATTCCAGTGAGGCTTTTTAAAGAGAAGAAATTATAACCACCAGCATTGACATTAATTTTATCTTCTATCGATAAACAATTTCCGTGTCCACATCAGAAAATGTAAAATTATTTCATACAACTTAATTCTTTTTAAAAAAAACCCTATAGCCTGATACTGGGCTTTGCTAAACGGAAACCAGAAAAATCTCAGAAATTCCCAAAATCCGTGTTTCAGGCTTGACGGTGTGATGTAACGGTAAAGTTTCCCTTAAATACTTACAAACAACCCGCGGTTCATCTGTCAGATATAATAGTAAATTGCAAGCGTTTGTCAAATGATAATATTTGATATATGATTGGTAGAGATAGATCACGTGATGTATGAAGACCAGAAGGCGATGCGCAGAAGTTGAGAGGTGTGTAGATGAAGACAAGATGGTCGCTGAATGTGTTCTACTATATGTTATATGTAAAAAGTGTACATAAAATTGAGCATTGGAATAAAGTTAATTGTTTTATAAAGGACTTCATTGTTTCAATTTGAGCCGGAGTGTGTCAGTAATAAACGCTTACAAGTGTGAAAGCGCCCCAACAAGAAATTAGTTACAGCATTTATACATTAAAATTTAAAGGTTATTAGCGCATTTTCGAGAAGTCGAATGCGCTATTGCACCCGTTTTGTCCGTCCGTCCGTCCGTCATCACCCTTGATCTCAGCATCCATAAGTCCTAGACCCATGAGGTATATATGTTTTTTGTATGTCCTGACCTGCCATTTGTGCATCAACACTCAGTTACTCGATCCGTTAAAAAACCCCGTTAAAACTACCAAAAAATATTTCGAATCGAGAGGTAACACTAGCGCAGGGAACGGCCGCCATTGCCGGAAGTCGAATGCGTAAACCTTCGAGCATTGAAGAGTGGTGCGAAAGGGTGCAAAAGAATTTGTTGGTTTTTTTTAGTTGACGTCATTAGAATATGTGTAAAAGTTTAGAGAGTTTTACGTCATCATTTGTGGTGACTTGTAGTTAGATTAAAGAGAAAATAATTTTTTTTTTAATGTAAAGAAATGACTTTTAAATAAAAAAAATGTCAGGTATATTCATTACACAAGAAAATTCATAAAAATATGTCTAAAATCTAAACACAATTACTGATAACTACATAATTCTGATATCTAACATAAGTACTGATACATAATACGAAAATGCGCTAACACGTCCTGAATTCCAATAGGGACCAGTCTAAACATGATTTTTTTTTTTATAAAATCATTTTTTGATTTTTTAAAATTAGAACTTGATGTGCGTGAAACACGAACCCGTTGCGTTGTGACAGTTTGTTGAAGAATGATGGCAGAGCGAGGGCGTGTGTTAAACCCAGGGTGTGAGTACAGGGCAGGGCGAGGGCGTGTGTTTAACCCAGGGTGTGAGTACAGGGCAGGGCGAGGGCGTGTGTTTAACCCAGGGTGTGAGTACAGGGAAGGGCGAAGTTTCAGCCCGAGGGCGTGTGTTTAACACAGGATGTAAATACAGGGCAGGGCGCGAGATCATATACATGAGCATTAGCAGAAACGTTGTCGCAAAGAATGGTATAAACGGGAATGATTTGATCACAACACTAAAAAAAACCCATCCAACTTAGGAGTTCCGAGAACGTACAGATCTATCGGAAACAACGTTGAAATGTGAACGTGGATCCATTGTTCTCCCGATAAATGACTTAACCCCGGGGGGAGATGGTGAGGGCAACGGTGCCTCAATGCGTTTATGATCTGACTGTTGACTTGTCCTGAACTGGATCGGTGACAAAATAAACCGAGTGTTGAGAGAAATATAGTAAGATGTGACAGAATAAACCAACTGTTGAGAAAAGTATAGTAAGATGTGACAGATAGAATAAACCGAGTGTTCAGAGAAGTATATTGAGATGTGACAGAATAAACCGAGTGTTGAGAAAAGTATAGTGAGATGTGACAGATAGAATAAACCGAGTGTTCAGAGAAGTATATTGAGATGTGACAGAATAAACTGAGTGTTGAGAAAAGTATAGTTAGATGTGACAGAATAAACCGAGTGTTGAGAGAAGTATAGTTAGATGTGACAGAATAAACCGACTGTTGAGAGAAGTATAGTGAGAGGTGACAGATAGAATAAACCGACTGTCAAGGAATACAAAATGAATGCGATTTTGGTTCTGAAATATTATTTATCCATAATTTTTAATGACAATTTAATTGAAGATATTTCATAGGCAGTGGCGTCGTGAGGGGGGGGCGGGGGGGGGGGCGGGCC
>MUZC01001678.1:200212-212372 GCA_002072015.1 Radix auricularia
ACACCATCAGGGGGGTGACACCAAAGCAAAAAATTTTACTGCTTGATTTTATGTTAGAAAAACAAAGAATACACATTTCTTTCAACTAGAAAGAAAGTAAGAAATACGATGATATGCAGTAAACACAAAGATTTTAATTTTTAAAAAATCAGTTAACTTGCAATTATAAAAAAAATTCCAGCACACAAACAACATTATACAAATGAGAAACGAAAGAAACAGTCACAGCAGAGAGATCTTTAAAAAGGTTGGACATAAAGCCATTTAGGCTTTAACACACTAACAGCATGAATGAATCCCACCTCACTATATCCTCCACCTTAGTGGGGTGGGGGAGTACACTTTTCTCAAGTTTTCTTTGTTGTTTTTAAAGAAAGAACTTTTGAATTCAATGTCTTTGAATCAATATTTTGTTATAATTATTAAAGACGTGCAAGCATGGATATGCATGTTTTTATATAATTAGTCCCCCGGTTACGACGGTCCCATCCCGACTTAGCTGTTTCATGGTTACAAACGAGCCAACATAAAGAATAATATTACGCGTTATTCTTTATTTTAATTTTTTTTTCCCAACTTTTGTTTTTCATGGGGTAACGAATTATTTTCTCTATTTGAAATCAAAAAGTTATACAAATATTTATTATTCTTTCAACTTGCAACTTAAGTTTGCGATTTTTTTCATGGCGAAGTTTTCAATCAAGTCAGTAAAGCTAAATAAGCTTACAAGTTCCTTTTCAACAGTCATTAGAGAGAGCATATTCAGTCATGGTTGTCCAATACGAATTCTAACTCATTTTTGTATTCTTTTCAACTTTGAAAAGGATCGCTCTCTGCTGCAGTTTGAATTCATCATTGAGAGATAGATGTGAAGTGCGATGCTACATTTGTAAATAACTGAAATTTAGCTCATTCAAAAACAGCAAAATGTATTTTTATCTCTGTGCACTTGTTTTGAGTTTCGCATTGTGCTACTTCCTTTTCCTTATCCTAAGCCTGGGGCTGGACAATAAGTTTTTTAAGGGTTCTGAAAATTGGACTAATTGTGAAGGTAAGTAGTCTTCGAAATTACTTTAATATTCTTCATTAACTTGGCTACTGCCCATCGAATGACGTCATTGCTGAGCTCAGAATGAATGTCTTTATATTCGCTTATCGATGTTGTGGGGCTTCAAAAAGTTTGTCAATGATTACCATAAATACCATTTTGGTGATATCAAACTGACACTTTCTCTTTTTTGATAGTATTGTCGATTATTTATACTCTTTTTTTTCCACGGACTTGTCCTTTCTTTTGTCTTCATAAGAATCAAATAAAAAATGCTGTCTTTTAACAAACTCAATGAGAGACTTCAAATACTTGGCTGAAATCAAAGATATTCTCGGCTCTTGAAGGGATCATTTTGTTTTCTGAAATCTCTCTAAAATTGTTTCCCAAAATTCAAAGTAACATAGCGACTATAAGTTCCTTCCGAAATCTTTCTGCTTCAAGTCAACAGACACGGGGCTGATTTTCGTTTGTTGCTAATTCTTTCAGTGCTGCAATATTTGTGAGAGACATGCTGTGTTGTCGTATTGACATGGTATGAACTTGCGAGTTGACTGAGTATGAAACACGTGATTTGTGATGTGAACGGACAATAATGAGTGGTCGTGAAGGGAGAGGATGGATGGCTAGTAATTGTAATGTTCACTATGTAACAGAGGTTGATTCTAATTTAAGACTCATTAAAGATACTTGGTACCCAGACCACAAGAAGTTGAAGTCGTGTTTCTTGACTTGAAAGTTCTTTTACAATATTTTCATAGTATGAGTTATAAACACACCTTAGGCATAAGCAAACCGGCAACCACCTAGGGCCTCCGATTAGTCTCATTATTAATGGGGGCCTCGCACAAGAATATTTCAATATTTATTTTATAATTTTCTGTTACATTTTAAGCCACCAAATTCACTTCGATTAGGGCCTCCAATTCCCTTAGGCTGGCCCTGCTTACAGCATTATGTCGGGCTGACCATCTTGTGTCAGACAAGGCTTTGTTAACACGTATCACTTTTATGTGTTTTGGAAGTATCTGTCGACGATGAGTAGATGCAATAAGCCAGGTATAAAGATTTTGCAGAAGACAACTGCTCAACGTTTCCCAACCAAGTGAAGGGAATTAGCTGTACAGGGCACAAAATGAGCAGCACTGCACTTCTTACAAAGATTAGCCCAGACTCTGTTATACTTTCTACTTATAACTGCAGCATTGACTTATGACTGTCCAAGGCATTTTCAGGGATTCATACAAACATTGGCCCATCTTTATTATACATTATGATAACATTTAAATTATTGGGGGCCCCTGGCTTTAGCCCGCTCAGCCCCCTCCATTTAATTCAACCATAGGAGGAGAGGGGGAGGGGTCACGCATCTGTGACGATGTGTGACTAGGGGGCGGGTGTGTTTAAAAATGTGACGTCAAATAAAAAACCCCGCAACTTTAAATAAGTCCCCTTAAATATTTGATTTTTTACAATTTATTTCATGACGTTTTCAATGGCTCCCCGCGTGTTACGATACTAGAGTGCATACTTACACTAAATACATATGTAAATGACAAAATACTTATTTACAACATGCTAATTTTTATTGAGAAAATTATGGCTTTGGAGAGGGGTGTCTAAGCTTTGTGACGTCATAGCGGAACAAGGGGTGGGGGTTTACCGTTTTTGGGACAAAGTATGACGCGGGTGAAAAGGGGGGGGGGTGAAAATTTGTAACCTCACGTGACGTCATGTATGGACGTCCCCCTTTAAATCATAAAGAGGGGTGACACCATGAGCTACCGCCCCGGGTGACACCAACCCTAGCGCCGCCCCTGTTCATAGGTATTCATGGCTAAAGTAATATAGACTCAATTTGTTTTAATAAGGCACCCGAGAGACATTTTGACCCAGTGATTTTATCTCTCCTCTATTCCAAAAGACCTTGGGCTTAAAATGCTTTTTTTTAATACTAAAAAATTGATTAAAAAATTATAAAGTCCCTGGAACAACTGGAGGACATTGAGATTTATCTCCCTTACCACGCCCTCGTCTCTAAATCTGACCAATCAACCGGCTTTCTTTTGTTTGTGTTCATCACTGACAGCATTTAACTCCTCCTGTTGTGGGTAAACATTTTTTTTTATTGATTTCTTATAACTTCATATGAATGATTGTTGCTTGTTTAATTGTAGAAGAATACGATTGAATTTCTTCTTTACTCTGATGCTACTGTTACTTGTGTTGTAACTGACATCTTTACTCTGATGTTACTGTTTGTTGTGTTATAAGTCATTGTAACTGACATCTTTACTCTGATGTTACTGTTTGTTGTGTTATAACTGACATTCGTGTGGCAAGGTCGATTATTTACCATCGTCCATCCAGCGTATCAACCATTTCAAGCCTAAACAAATAGCCCCCAAGGCCGACGAGTAGCCAGTACCCTGTAGTGGTGTGATCCGATATCGTCCACATGGCCACCTCAGTGAGTTCGGTTATTTACCTGCATTGGGCTCATTTCTCACTCACATAGTCACATAGCCTTTCCGGGGGGGATGGGGCTGGAAGTTTGGGTGGGATGGTTTATGGTTTCCTACAGAAGAGAGTTGTTCCTCAAATTCTCAGTGAAGGTTCCGGGACTTGGCTTCTTCTAGTGTTTCTCGGTGTTTGTGGTCGTTTTAGGATGAATTAGGTCAGCAGGAAATGGCCTTAGTATTAAAATAGCTCAGAGAACAATTATATCAAGGGCGTATCATGTCAATGTAAACAGGTTGTCGATGTGAGGGCCCCTCGGACTTGTGGAGATGAGGATATCCAATGAAATCACGAGACAACGTAAAGTTAAGTTGGGCTTAAAGGGAACAGAGTAAATTAAATGTGGTCTATAAAGAAGGAACGTAACCAAATTATGGGACCCTTAGTTGCGTAAACTTTTGAGAAACAAAGTAGTTTTTACATTTAAAGCTTGTGACGTCAGTCAACTTAGAGATACACAACTCCCCACCCCTCCACACTCGCAGTCGGACACATCTAAACTGTTGACCGATTGATGCACACACAATGACCTTCATCGGTGGGGCTCACCCTTCGGCCCTTACAGAGATAACTGTTTCCGCTTTGTCCTGGCGCTATTTGTGGTAGTTGGTTTTGTTGGTGTTGTGGTTGATGGTTCTGTAGGTGTTGTGGTAGTTGGTTTTGTTGGTGTTGTGGTTGATGGTTCTGTAGGTGTTGAGGTGGTGAGGTCCGTTGGGATTTTCACTTTTAACTTTTAATACTTCCTCCCTTTTCTTTATCCTGTGTTATATTTGTATTTTTATTTCTTCTTTTTATCTCTACCACCTTATCTTCATGATTTGCCGCAACGTCAACTTTTGTATCAATAATTGCATAAAGAGTGAACTTGATTTTTTTAATTACATAATTTGTGTGCGTATCTTGTATCTTAGTATGAGCTCCAGCCTGCAAACCACGTGATGTCCAAAGCGGATCATCACGTGATTAGATGTGATTTAAAGGGGCGTGAAAACTACTTTAAAAAAAACAAAAAACGTTTCGGCAAGATGCCTCCTTGACTTGATCAAACAAATCAAAGAACGAGGGATAATTAAACATCAAATAGCAAATATGCTGATCAGACCGACGTCTGCTGGAAACTCTCGCTCCAAAAGTTCCAACGGATCCCCAACGATTTCTCAGATTCAGATAGAAACCGAGCATTTATATGTCGTTCTTTGTGCTCTGAATCAGCTGTGGTGCGTTACACGTTCAAATCACTTCATCTAAGTTTATTTCACCATAGTTTACTTCAGTTCATTTCATCATAATTTGCTTCAACTCAGTTCATTTCATCAAAGTTTACTTTATTTAATTTCATCACAGTTTACTTCAACTCATTTCATTCCACCATAGTTTACTTCAGTTCATTTCTCCATAGTTTACTTCAGTTCATTTCTCCATAGTTTACTTCAGTTCATTTCACCATAGTTTACTTCATTTCTCCATAGTTTACTTCACCTCAGTTCATTTCACCATAGTTTACTTCAGTTCATTTCTCCTTAGTTTACTTCAGTTCATTTCTCCATAGTTTACTTCAGTTCATATCATCATAGTTTACTTCAGTTCCTTTCTCCATAGTTTACTTCAGTTCATTTCTCCATAGTTTACTTCAGTTCATTTCTCCATAGTTTACTTCACCTCAGTTCATTTCACCATAGTTTACTTCAGTTCATTTCTCCTTAGTTTACTTCAGTTCATTTCTCCATAGTTTACTTCAGTTCATTTCTCCATAGTTTACTTCAGTTCATATCATCATAGTTTACTTCAATTCATTTCTCCATAGTTTACTTCAGTTCATTTCTCCATAGTTTACTTCAGTTCATTTCACCATAGTTTACTTCAACTCAGTTCGTTTCAACTCAGAATCTTCTCATTTCACCTCATTTCAGGTCACTTCAGGTCAGTGATATGAGTCTGATTAAGCAAGGCTTCATTCCAGTCCTCGTTCATTAAACGAGGGCGTTACTCTAGTACATGTTAACACACGAGGGCGTCACTCTAGTACTTGTTAACAAACGAGGGCGTCACTCGAGTACTGTTAACAAACGAGGGCGTCACTCTAGTACTTGTTAACAAACGAGGGCGTCACTCTAGTACTTGTTAACAAACGAGGGCGTCACTCTAGTACTTGTTAACAAACGAGGGCGTTACTCCAGTACTTGTTAACAAACGAGGGCGTTACTCCAGTACTTGTTAACAAACGAGGGCGTCACTCCAAAACCTGTTCTATAAACGAGTGCTTAACTCAAGTAATTGTTCGATAAACGAGACGCACCCTGCCTGACAAAAGTACAGTTCATCGTCTGACTGATGAGGACATGACGTTACCGTTAAAAAAATGTGCTATGAGTGCCTTAGAATCGTGATGTAAGGTCAAAGCGGTGGGCACTCTCCTGAATAGAGATTGTGTTTACACAGTTTTTAATTGTGATCATTTCAGGGCTTCACCAAATATGGGCCACGCTCCCCCATTCCCCAGCCCACGACCCAATCGGAAACGGCAGGGGTTGAATTGATCAATTGTTTGGCGGATTGATTTGTTTTTTTATTATGTTAAAGGGTTATAATTGAGCCTTGGCAAGTGTTATAGCGAGTTCGTTTGCCAACACAGTTGTGAACACTAATATCTAATGAACACTAATGAATTACAGTACTTATTTTTGTTAAGATCGTGGTGTGATTTAGACGAGGCTGAGGTCGTGGTAGAATTTACAAGACTCAGTTCTGGATACGGTTGTGATAAAGCTTCATAGCTACAATCAAGATTTTAATTATGTTATTATGACATGTATCCGTGAGAGACGTGTTGTGTTGTTGTATTGACGTGGCATGAGCGAGCGAGTTCAATATGTACGAGATGCGCGATTGTGCAGTAAGTAAACTAGGATAGTGTGTATGGTGAACTACAAGATGGCTGGCTTGACGAGTGTGAGTTTGACGATGTAACCAGGAGTGGATTGAGGTTTTTCATTAAAGAGTTGTTACCCAGACCACAAAATGTTGAAGACGTGTTACTTGACCCACAGGATCTGTTACATGGTGACAGAAGTGCACTGACCCCATATCTATTACATGGTGACAGAAGTGCACTGACCCCATATCTATTACATGGTGACAGAAGTGCACTGACTCCATATCTATTACATGGTGACAGAAGTGCACTGACTCCATATCTATTACATGGTGACAGAAGTGTACTGACTCCATATCTATTACATGGTGACAGAAGTGCACTGACTCCATATATATTACATGGTGACAGAAGTGTACTGACTCCATATCTATTACATGATGACAGAAGTGCACTGACTCCATATCTATTACATTGTGACAGAAGTGCACTGACCCCATATCTATTACATGGTGACAGAAGTGCACTGACCCCATATCTATTACATGGTGACAGAAGTGCACTGACTCCATTCCTATTACATTTTTAATATACCTTGTTTTAGTCAAATCTTCTACTAATTTTTTATATTAAATTTGTTGCTACCTGGTCTTGCGAGGAAATGTGTCATCACCTTCTTTGTCAGTCGTATCTTCAAATTTCATGTACTTTTTCCTTTGTTATCTGGCCGTCATGCTCGGAATCAAACAACACGGCAAACTGGCCATTTTCTAAATATCTATTAGGTCCCAACTGATTAACATGATCCAAGTGTTTCACGATTCCATTTATGTTTTTTGAGAGAACATTGAGGAGACGAGGCAAACTAAGCTATTAAAACAGATTATGGGGATAAGGGAACGCATCTGATTCTTGCAATCTCCAATCAGCTTCGTTGTGTCGGAACCGGAACCGAATGACATTCGAGTTGTTTGTATCTGGTTTGTCTGACGAAAGGGGTTGGCCCCTACGTGGCTCGACAGACGAATAAGGTTGCAGAGATGTCCGCGACCAGAAACCGACAACTCCTGGCAGGTCATGCCAAAGTCCGATGTTGGTTTAGCTGCTAGTCGCATATGATTACAGTCGCTGTACGGATGTTAGGCAAAGCATCAGATGCAATGGCGATGACGAAAACCAAAGAGCCCGTTGAGGGTCGGGTTACTCCGAAGCGACCGTTTCGCCCCCCTCATTTACACCTGCAACGGTACAGGGTCAGGAGCGTCAGTTCAAATTAGCATGAGGTACCGCGAAAATCGCAGCGGGCGCCAGCTGTGAGGAAACCTTCCGTTGGGGGGTAACACCATGGGAAGGTCTTTGATGATCCCCCGCATTGCGGCAGTCCTAGCCATGGAGACTCGTATGCTTTCCTGGGGTGGCGCCGAAGTTGTAGCGAATCGAAGTAGGGAAAATTCCACCCCTTCTTGTGAGGTCAATTTTAGAGGGAGGCATTTTCGACCTTGGTCCTGGATGACCAGACTGCCGCTTCAGAGGCGAACTCTCGGGGGGGGGGAGTGTTCACAGTAGATATGTCCACTTGGGGGAGGGGGCTAGATAGTTGGGGGGGGGGTCTTCCGGGATGATCCATGAAGAGCGCAGGCTCGGGACTGTCGACTTCTTCCCCATGTAGGATTTAGTATCTGGTTAGTATTCTTAGTAAGGAAGGGAAATGCTTTAATATCAAAAGTTATTGGAAAATTCGACTATTTCATTTTGTAATTTATTAATTTTTTTGGTGGTGGGGGGATGCTTGCCATTATTCTATTGATAACTTTGATTTGTTAAGTGAAATTTGGTAAGATTTGGATTTATCAATTTTTTCTGATCATTGTAATGTTTCTAAGTTCATTTTAACTTTTCAACCCCAATACCTTAACGCAGTGATGGCGAAACTTATTGTGGCCGTGTGTCCAAAATTCAATTAAACCCGTCATCACTGCCTTAACGTCTTCTAGGAGATTCTTGAAAACGGGTAAAATCACCTTAGCGGACCAGAAAAGTTTTCTGAAAACTTTTTGCTTTCCGGAAGGATAAAAGTCTTCAAGATATTCTTATAACAAATCACCTTACTATTATGAATACAACCGAAACATTTGAAATATTTTTCAATCTGAGATCAAAATACACAGCATTTCTTCCTCTTGAGATATTATAAATAATTCGCTTGCACAAGTCACAAAGTTTGATTTATGCAAATCTTCGCTTTAGTCAATTACAAATCTTCTTATGTGAAATTGTTATCCCTCTGTGCTTTTTTTTTAAAATAGCCTCTAAATAAATAGGCCCTATATACTAGCTCTAAAATTTCTTCATTGCTAATTTTAGTGGAGTTTTAGATATTGCAGTTACTAGCTTTTTATATGCTAGCCATACACCCTCATAATAAAACGTTCTGTATGTTGTCTCCATCTGGATTGAACTAAATCACAATTTTACATAATTGTAAAACCTTTTTTAGAATCTTGTATTTTTATTTTATTTGTGTAATTATTTATCTGTAACTTTTGATACTTCCTTTCTTTTGCTCGATGGGACCGTCCATTAAGGACGACACGTGATTTGGGCCGATTTTTACCCCCCCCTTCCACCCCTCGTCAAATTTTTTCACAAAAACCCTCCAATATGACGTCACAAAGCTTTGGCCGCCGCCCCCGCAAAATAATAAAAAAATTATATTAAAGTCCGTATTTTCTAATTGAAAATGAGTGAGTTGCAAATTATTATTTTATTTTTAATTTAAATATGTATTTATGGCTAGTATGTACTCATATATCTTAAGACGTATGAAGCCATTGAAAACACACCAAATTAATTGCAATCAATCAATTATTAAGCGGAACTTTTACTAAGGGTTTCATGATTTTTTATATGACATCACATATCTTAAAGACCCCCTCCCCCTCGTCACATGTCGTCACAAAATGCGTGACCCCCTTCCCACATTGGCACTTGACGTCATTTATGGTCGGCCCCTATGCTGTTGTTTTGTGGAATAATTGTGGCAATCTTTTTAAAAATTTTATTATATCTTTTAAAATCTCAACTTAATTATTTTTATTCATGGTATAGTTGACAATACATGATAACTAACGTGATGAGAATGGTCCTATCGATCACGATGGGCAAACAACATTATACAAAGAAGAATAAATTTTTGTAAAAATTTATATTCATCTATATATGCTGATAAAGGCATTTTCCGAAACGTTTACTATAGCAATTGTCTTTTTTTTTTTTAAAAAAAAATGCTTTAATTTATTCTTTTAATCAGACAATCTTTGTATTTTGTAATTTACTGGTCTGTACCTTGGTTGGCTCAATCAACAGCTTGGGCGAATCATCGAGCGTGTGGGGTGCCATTGAATTACTGGGTGTCGGTCAACATGCACTCAGTTTACTACATTAAGGGTGTGTGCTGGATTTCAGCTGTCTCCGGAAAATTCCGGAATCCAACAATTTTTTTAAAAATTTAGCTCCGGCAGGATTGCAGTTCATAGATTAGGCCAAATCCGACTCGGGCCAGATTTAAAAAAAAAAAAATTGAATCTGGCACATCCCTAGTTTATGATGTCATTAGCTTCTCGGGTGTTTGTAAGGATGTAAGTATGTTATGTTTTTGACTTACTGAATGGTCTTTCACTTACTGAGTGTAGTTTGGCGTGAAATTCCGCAGGATGGTTAGGCGCAATGATCTCTTTAAGCTGCGCGGTGGCGCAGATATCTGACCGAAGCCGCGGAGCAGTTTAGAATTACCTTTCAGAAAATTTTGTAAAAGAATATTGAACGAAAAATGTACGATGTGCAACTTTGCACACGCGTTATTTTACTTTGTACACGTATCAACGAACTTCAGCGGAAATATTGGTTGGGCGGTGCCAAAGTTTGAAACAATCCCACAATAGGCCAACTGGATTTCAATCGGGAATTCCCAGTCCATGGAAGATGCCCACTAATTAGCAGGTAGCGTGTCCTGTGTGAGCCAGGGCTTGAGATGATTACGGGAGAAATTAGACACTATGGGAGGGGGGAACATGGTACAAAACTTTAAAAGTACACTACACTCGGAATATTCTTGGTACCTGAGAGAGCCAAACATGGTATATAGGATTAAACTACATTAAAAGTTCTACATATTCGAAAGTTACTTTGTCGTTAGCCAGTGGCGTAGCTAGGGGAGGGGTTCCAAATTTGAAATCCCCGCGGGCCCCCGCATGAGGGGGGCCCCGAATGAGTGTACATTATCTCATGTCATGATGTGTAATACCAAAATGAATCCCACCCCTCTCCAAAGAGGCCAAGTCCCCCGGGTCCCCAAATTACAAGCCATGTCTCTGTACTTAGGGGAACTAAACATCATAGTGGGCATTGCTCCGTCAACATTTTCGGCTGATATTAAGTATCTTTTTAAAGAACATCTTGGCTCACAACAGAAAAGTGTGTATAGAACACGTTGGCTCACAACAGAAAAGTGTGTATAGAACACGTTGGCTCACAACAGAAAAGCGTGTAAAGAACATCTTGGCTCACAACAGAAAAGCGTGTATAGAACACGTTGGCTCACAACAGAAAAGCGTGTATAGAACATGTTGGCTCACAACAGAAAAGTGTGTATAGAACACGTTGGCTCACAACAGAAAAGCGTGTAAAGAACATGTTGGCACACAAGACAAAAGCGTGTATAGAACATGTTGGCTCAGAAGAGAAAAGCGTGTAAAGAACATGTTGGCTCACAACAGAAAAGCGTGTAAAGAACATGTTGGCTCACAACAAAAAAGTGTGTATAGAACATGTTGGCTCACAAGAGAAAAGCGTGTAAAGAACATGTTGGCTCACAACAGAAAAGCATGTATAGAACATGTTGGCTTACAAGAGAAAAGCGTGTATAGAACATGTTGGCTTACAAGAGAAAAGCGTGTAAAGAACATGTTGGCTCACAACAGAAAAGCGTGTATAGAACATGCTGGCTCACAAGAGAAAAGCGTGTATAGAACATGTTGGCTAACAAGAGAAAAGCGTGTAAAGAACATGTTGGCTCACAACAGAAAAGCGTGTAAAGAACATGTTGGCTCACAAGAGAAAAGCGTGTATAGAACATGTTGGCTCACAAGAGAAAAGCGTGTAAAGAACATGTTGGCTCACAACAGAAAAGCGTGTAAAGAACATGTTGGCTCACAACAGAAAAGCGTGTATAGAACATGTTGGCTTACAAGAGAAAAGCGTGTATAGAACATGTTGGCTCACAACAGAAAAGTGTGTATAGAACATGTTGGCTCACAACAGAAAAGTGTGTATAGAACACGTTGGCTCACAACAGAAAAGCGTGTAAAGAACATCTTGGCTCACAACAGAAAAGTTCCCCATGGGACAATTGCGCTTATATACTTCAAAAGTCTGTTCTGTCTGTTAGAGCTTGCACAAGCAACTACTCCTGATCCATACAAGATAGAGTGTTTGGATCTTTTTGCAAATATGTTCAGGAGGTCCCTAGGATGTGCACGCGCCAAAATAATTCCCTGAAAAGGTTTACCGGATTACCTGGAAAATTTTAAAAAAGAACATAAACAATATCAGTATTTTGTCAATTCCTCACCAACCTGAATTGCAGTGGTTCCCAAACTTTTTTTAAAAATTCTAATGCCCCCTTTCTGAAATAATAGTACTCAGCGCTCACACCCCCCCCC
>MUZC01001678.1:249182-261751 GCA_002072015.1 Radix auricularia
TGTTAACTAATGTTGATTCTGAAGTTTTTTGACCACTTCAAAAACCTTTTCCCCCTCAAAAAACAACAACAGAGTTTGTATGAACATTTTAAACGTTTTAGAGTTCAGTATTCGTTAAAACATCGCTGGTCATTTCAATTTAAATAAGCATCTCACCACGCAGTTTTGATGATTACTTTTACCCCTTGCGGACGATGCCTCATAGATTGTTTCTCCCATGATACACTGTTCACGGATCGTCGTTATAAGTTGTACACCTTTACTTCCGGTTACATGAACTGAATTTCTCCAGCTTCAGTCATTTCAATTATTTCTAGATTTTCTCCCTGACGTTATATTATTGTCTCGTGACGCTCAGGTATCTTAGAAACACTTCTAGGCATCAACGTCTTGTTTAATACACAGTGATTCTCATGCAATTTTTAAAAGATTTCTTAGCATTATAGTTTTTGTTATCTATTATACTTGAGTTCTCAGCTGCTAAGGCCCTTGAAGATTTTTTTATTCATAATAAATGCAAATGGTTTCATTGCAAATTTTTAAAAAAAATAAATTAAGGATGGATTTGAGTGCAAAAGAAATAAAATTTAATAGGGGCTGCAGAAATTAATGATTAATTAATAGATAATCCTTAACAATTTTAATCGATTAAAAATAATTTGATCAATTAAAATTTGATGAAAAAAATATATATATTTTTATTACTTACAAACCTTTCCCTCGTATTATTAGTATTTATTTAGGCGTGCATGCGTAAACGAAAAAAATATTCTTCCATAGTTCTTCGCTTAGCAGAACGACTTTGTTGTGTTACGTCACAATATTCGGGAGCCATGGTTTTAGCGCGACTCAACCGGTCTCGCGAAATAATGTATCGTTAAGTACGGGATCTATATATTTCTTACATAAATATCATTAATCGAGATTTATCAATCAATCGATCAAATTTTCCCCCAAATAATCGAACAAAAATTGCATCAATGCTAGCTCTAAAAATTAATATTATTATATTTTTGAAGTTTCAAAGGTTTGAGAACTGTTGGTACTGAAGCAGTGCGCAATGTTTGTGCTTAAAATCCCATAACACGGTTCAAAATTTCCGTTCAAAATGATCGCCCCCAGGGACATTTGCCTCATATTTGAAGTTTCAACTTGAACGATTACGACATGAAATTCGATCCTCTCCCGTATTTAGCCGTTACTTCCACCTTTTCCCCCAACCGCCCGTTGGACACGCCCCGCTAATGACAGTTTAAAACCATTCAGGGGACAGCAGCGAAAAGCTAACACGAAATTAATTAGTTGACGTCAATGGGTTTATTTAAACACGGTCCACCGGATTATATCCCTTTGCGGAGTGATACACACCCAAACGACTGCTGTGGAGGGAAATGCTCTGAGGCGTGTTAAAAGTTAAATATATAACGATTCTATTGTTTAAAAACTATTGTCATTATTTTGTAGTTAAAAAAAAAACTTTTAGAAAATAGGAGAAACCAATCGCTGACTCTTCGATAGGTGTGTTTTAGAAACAGTCGCTTGCTTGAAGTGTTGTTAAGCATTTAGATTCTGTCAATCGGACAATTCGTCTGCATCTACATCCAAATGCAATTTTTAATTTAAAAGTCCGCGGCGGAGAACTGATAAAGGGCTAAATTCTCATTTAGCTCCATCCATTGAAACTTCTACTTTTACTGTGTTAAATGTGGGAAGATGAGTGGTCATTGTGTCGTACCGGCGGGCCGGCCCACTCCTGGTTAGTTTCACCCTCACAGCTGGTTGCTACGCCCACGCAAAGGGTTGCTACTCCCTAAGCACTGGTTGCTGCAACGTCACGACTGCGTTTTACGACATGACAACTAGTTGTTTACGACCTCAGAACTGGTTGCTACGCCCACACATCTGGTTGTTTACACCCACACAAATTTTTGTTACGCCCACACATCTGATTGTTACGACCTCAGATCTGGTGGCTACGCCCACACATCTGGTTGTTACACCCACACAAATTTTGTTACGCCCACACATCTGTTTGTTACGACATCAGAACTGGTGGCTACGCCCACACATCTGGTTGTTACACCCACACCAATTTTTGTTACGCCCACACATCTGATTGTTATGACCTCGGAACTGGTGGCTACGCTACGCCCACACACCTGGTTGTTACTCCCACACAAATTTTTGTAACGCCCATTCAAGTGATTGTTACGTCCTCAGAAATTTCTGCCAATACCCAAATAAACTGACTTTAACCCCCCCCCCCCAGCTAAAAATCTCACACAGGCAGCACACAACCGACTATCACCGCAAGGAACTCACCCAGCCACATGCCGACCAATGCTATTAAGGACTGGGCCGAACCAACACCCACCAATACAATACCCCTATACATTAACAGCTTTTCAAAAGAAAATGACCTTTGATGCCACGAAATGACTGCACGCACTGCAACGTTGACAGTTGACTGACAGAATGACTTTAGCGCCAGACTTTCATTAACCTTGATTGACCTTGACCTGAGCAATCATTTTCTTTGACTTTGGGCTGATCAAAAAAATGTAATTGAAAAATAAATAGTAGCTAGGCGGTCGCGCATACCTTTGCGCATCTCCAATGACAACTGATGACGTGGGATCTCTTCCGGGGAAGAAAAAAAAAGAAGGCCATTAGGCACTTTAAGCCATCTCTGCCATCTGGTTTCATACAAATTTTTTTTCCAATACAGACGGTCAATATATTTATCTTAACGTCATAAACTGTAATTTAAAACATTTCTGATATCGAATAGAGAAGTCAAATGATGTGTGTTTACATTGGTGGGTTGAAGGGTTCTGTGACGTTGGGTGGGTGATATTTAAGCCATGGCAGTAGAGCTAGACAACAGGATTTGTTTAAAATTTATGTTTTTTTACTCAAGTGGCACACACGGGTGTTAGTTCTGTATGTATGTGAGTAGGATAGATGGACCTGGTAAGTATCGACACAGCGTCGGGCTTTTTTTTTTATAAAAAAAAAGTTATTCTATTTTGTTCAATGATGTCTAACCTCATCGTCCGCTCATGTCAAATGTACTGACAAAGTACGCCAGAAGCAGGGGCGTCACTAGGGGGTACCGGGGGAGGAGGGGTTTGCGGAACGCACCGGGTGACACCATCACAAGTGATGACATCAAAATGTGAAATTATGTATGTTCCTGTTATTCGTCACAGGCAGACTCGGAGGTTCATAAGATGAGTCGTGAGGGGAGGGGGGCGACACCACGAACTACCGCACTGAGTGACACCAACCCTAGTGACGCCTCTGGCCAGGAGGAATTAAGGAGTTGAATGACTGGTCAAAAGCGATTAGCTTGTAAGGTCATGGGTAACTTAGATATAATTTGAACAACGAAACAGTTTTGCACCGCGGTCAAACCTCTCATCGACTTCACATTTTTTGCTGCAATTAAGTTACACTAGTTGATTTTTCTCCCTTTAACTTTAACTCTAATCTAGGTGCAGTTGTTTTTTTACGGGAAACTAGAGAATACAAATTATGGAGCAAATGATTGGAAATTATTGTGAATCCTATCTGTTGGTTAATAGCGAACGATAAATATATACAAATTAAAGTTGCATTCCTCAAATTTTTTTATGACTAACCTTGAGCTTCATTGTGGATTTTGAATGATTCGAATTTATAGGACTAAATCATTAATTTGTTCGAAAATAAAAAGCAAAAAAATATTTTAAAAAACTATTATTTCCGAGTTATAGTCGATAATAATAGTAGGCCAACAGATAATATGTGCAACTATCCTAAGCCAGATAATATGTACAGCAATATGTAGAGAGAAAGTTTTAAAATGTAACCAGATCATTTGTACAACTATCCGCGACCAGATAACACGTACAGTTATATATAGAGAGAAAAGGGTTAACATTTAACCTTTCAATTGATTGCCTCTGTCTTATACTGCCCATCTATAGAGAAGATTATTGAGCTCCACGTCAGTTCGTAAAGACAAGTAAACTAGCGTTCACTTGAGGGACCACGCAATAATTTACAGCCGTCTTTGTTCCCTAACTAGTGTTAGGTACACATTAGGATTTGTGTGGACTCAAAGACAAATATTTGGCCTTATGGAGATTCGAACCCGTGACCCTCGGTACGATAGCCAAGCACATGCTACCCAACCACCATACCTGAGCTCTCTTTCGCTTTCTCTCTCTCTCTCTCTCTCTCTCTCTCTCACTCTCTCTCACTCTCTCTATCACTCTCGCACATTCCACCATCCCCAAAACCACCCAGGGGTCAAACCCTCATGACCACAGGATCTCGTCTTAACCTTCATCACAAGATGAAAGTGATTAGCACGGCCCCTTGAGGGTCAAGTGAGGACGTTGCTTCACTCAAATGTTTTAGGCCAGTGGTTCCAAACCTTTTTTTGGGTGATGACCCACTTTTATAAAAAGCCACGTAACCCGCGACTCCCATGAAATTGAAATAAGTCATTTTCAATAAAAAAAATTTACAGCAAATTCGCATTATAGTGACCCCAAGAAAAACAAAAGAGGTCGCGACCCACAGGTTGGGAACCGCTGTTTTAGGTAAACCGTTGGTTTAATTAATTATTAATTTCATTTGTATACCTAAACTTAATAACACCACCCTGATCAACTCTCACGCCCCCTGGCGTCGGAATGGTTTGCCAGCCCTCTACGTTCTATAGACAAAAGTAATGTTATCACCCATTCATAAAATGTATTTAGAATCCAAGTTGAGACGTTTTTCAGAAAGAATCACCTCTGAAAGAACTGAGTCAATTTTAAAGGGAACAAAACATCTTTTTAAATCGGTCTGTTTATTAAATTTTTAAGCTTCAAAATCCCAGACCGAGTTAATTTTAGATTATTTAAACGTTATTTTTAGCGCATTTTCGAAAAGTCGAATGCGCTATTGCACCCGTTTTGTCCGTCCGTCCGTCCGTCCGTCTGTCATCACCCTTGATCTCAGCATCCATAAGTCCTAGACCCATGAGGTATATATGTTTTTTGTATGTCCTGACCTGCCATTTGTGCATCAAAACTCAGTTACTCGATCCGTTAAAAAAACCCGTTAAAACTACCAAAAAATATTTCGAATCGAGAGGTAACACTAGCGCAGGGAACGGCCGCCATTTCCGGAAGTCGAATGCATAGTTTTTCAAGCATTGAAGAGTAGTGCGAAAGCGTGCAAAAGAATTAGTTGTTTTTTTTAGTTGACGTCATTAGAATATGTGTAAAAGTTTAGAGAGTTTTACGTCATCATTTGTGGTGACTTGTAGTTGGATTAA
The DNA here is from genome assembly GCA_002072015.1 of Radix auricularia. Taxonomy (NCBI): domain Eukaryota; kingdom Metazoa; phylum Mollusca; class Gastropoda; family Lymnaeidae; genus Radix; species Radix auricularia. The sequence continues at coordinate 254,500 of MUZC01001678.1, forward strand.
AGAGAAAATAATTTTTTTTTAAATGTAAAGAAATGACTTTTAAATAAAAAAAATATCAGGTATATTCATTACACAAGAAAATTCATAAAAATATGTCTAAAATCTAAACACAATTACTGATAACTACATAATTCTGATATCTAACATAAGTACTGATACATAATACGAAAATGCGCTAACACGTCCTGAATTCCAATAGGGACCAGGCTTAACATGATTTTTTGTTATTGTTTCGCTAACATGTAGATTCCTTTACAGCAGTGCAATTAACACTGGGACGCAATATCTTTGAGTCATAAATTGGCTTTGGAAATCAGAACCCTGAATAAAATAAGTCTTTTAAAAAATTTGTTTAAAACGCTATTTTAATCATTTAGGCAGTCACATGTATGAAAATAAATTCCAGCTACACAATTTTTCTAGAACTTTACCATTCTGATTGAACATCGTGTAATTTAGCTCCAACTATACTGACATTAGCGGTCAGGGGTGAGTGTGGGAAATAAATTTCTAACTGCACATTATTTAACATCGGGCTCCCATTAATCCTGCATCGATGAGAGAAATTAATTGCCCGTAAGTGGCGCGGCCTGTCATGGCTTGGTGAGATTGACCAGTAAAATCGTTTGCCGATTTATCCTTTTAAAATAACGCTAATTCGGGTCATTTACGACGCGCCCCCGCTTCCCCCCTCGGTCGCATCATTGGCTAAATGGCCACAGGTCAGTCCATGAAATACCCCCCCCCCCACCATTACGGCGCAGCAGCTTTGCTCAGCGACCCCGGAGCCGGTCGGATTAAAAGTCTTCACACTTTATTTAAAGCCTATTGTTGACTCTAATCCTCGCGGCTAGAAATCCATTACCTGCCATTACCGCCCGATGACCGATGAGGTGGTCCCCACCTACCCGCGGTGCTCGCGTACAAATGATGTGCATCCAAATGGTTCAATTAGGGGCACTTAACCCGTGCGTTCTTCCAATGCCCCGCAGTTATCTCGTTGACTTTTCCACTCCCGCGAGTTAATAATGGGAGGCAGGCCATAAAAGGAAATCCAAAATTCATTTCCGTCAATTTAGGTCATCGGTTCTGGATTAAAAATCGAGTGACAATTAAAAAACAAAAAAACAAAAACACAAAATACTGAATTAAAAGTGGCATGTTTACTTCCAACATTAATTATGGATTTGGTTGAACGACAGATCGAGTTTCAGTGTCAGTGATATTTTCATCTCTTTGGTGAAAAAAAAAATGTTTTGTCTGTAGTTTTTTTTTTTTTAAAATCAGAATCTTTAATGAAAGTCACGAAACGACGTGTCGCTAATTCTAAGTAAAAATCATCGTGGTTGATTCCTAAAATACATTAACCAATTTTTACTTTAGACGCAACAAAACTGTAGCCTTGATCGTGTGACAATGGCTCCAGCTAATGTTGTTTAAACAAGATGCGGGGGGGGGGGGCTAGGAAGAGCCCCAGACTGGGCCCATTTGGCGTTTCATGACTCAAAGCTCTGGGTCTTGACCTGGAAAGTTTACCAATGATTTTTAAACACAAAAAACGGCTTCACGTGCAGATTAAACACAGACTTACAGCACAGAAATAACATTCCAGGCGACATGTCCTAGAGATAAGTTCCTAGACTAGACATAGTTTCCCAGTTATAATACCCCAGGCCCTAGACTAAAATTCCAGAAGTCATATTCCAGACAATATATCCCGAAATAAGATACCAAACATTATCAAGGGAATGAACGCCTAGTATAATGTTTGGAATATCATTTCTGGAATATATATATATTTGTATTTTTTTATTTCTTTAACAATTTCCCGAATAATCATCAAGAGAATGAATGCCTACTATGATAACTCGGGAAATTGTTAATGAAGTATATATATATATAAAACATGTTGAAATCACCAAAATAAAACTTCACACACATTCAAATAGAATCCTCCATCTACACAGATATCTTATCTATTTCTATATATTTTTGCTATGCCTTTTAAATGTTATGTTATTGTTTTGTATTTGTGTTGGTTTTTTAAAATATGAATGTATTTATTTATTTTTAATTAATTTTTTTTAAAATATTGATTTTCTTCTTTAAGATCATTTTTTTTTAAATTTGTCCTGAGAAATTTGTGACAGGCACTGACCCATTGCCAAAGAACATCCGTTGTTGACACATGTCTAATTTTAGGGGAGGGCAAAGAGTTAAACATTTGTAGGTCACAAATTTCTACGGGAACCATTGCCCTCCTCGGGCCTTGACTGACCGACCGACCCCGCTCCATCCCCTACCTCCCCCCCCCATCAACTCTGTTTGAAGGGTCAGTTTTTTGAGCTACAGCGCGGCGCACAAGAATCAGATTTGTAGCTCAATCTTGTCCTCAGAGTTAGCCCCAGGAGCGCTGCGACAACACCCGAGCACCGTGTGGGCGCATCTCTTTACCAGATTCGGGGGGCGGTCATGGACATGACCAATTGGATTGCACCTTGTCATTCAAGAACTTTCGCGAGCTCCGCAGCCTCCAGCAATGCTAGATTTGCTGCAGTCGATTAGCGCCTAACAGAGAGGAGGATGTCTTTTATTGTGGTGTTATAGGAAACGTTTAAAAGTATCGATGTTTTTCTTCTATGTAAGAAGTGAGGGTACTTTTCCTTTATCTTACCCCCAAATTTTTTTATAGTAAAATACAGTATTTCTATATGGTTAGGGTTAGGGTTAGGGTTAGGTTTAGGGTTAGGGTTAGGGTTACCACGTGTTGTCACGTCGTGCAAATATGATGATTTTTTCCCCAAAAAAATATTTTGGGGGTAAGATAAAGGAAAAGAACCTAAGTGGGAATCGATGCCTAAAGTTTGCGATATTATATTTTCAGGTGTCAGAACACAGTCATTGACATACCCAAGGCTAGTAGCAAATGTACTGCCGCGTCAGGATCCTCAGTATTACTACAGTCACAGTCAGTGCCTTACCCAAGGCTAGTAGCAAATGTACTGCCGCGCCAGGATCCTCAGTATTACTGCAGTCACAGTCAGTGCCTTACCCAAGGCTAGTAGCAAATGTACTGCCGCGTCAGGACCCTCAGTATTACTACAGTCACAGTCAGTGCCTTACCCAAGGCTAGTAGCAAATGTACTGCCGTGTCAGGACCCTCAGTATTACTACAGTCACAGTCAGTGCCTTACCCAAGGCTAGTAGCAAATGTACTGCCGTCAGGATCCTCAGTATTACTACAGTTACAGTCAGTGCCTTACCCTAGCAAATGTACTGCCGTCAGGATCCTCAGTATTACTACAGTTACAGTCAGTGCCTTACCCAAGGCTATTAGCAAATGTACTGCCGCGTCAGGATCCTCAGTATTACTACAGTTACAGTCACGGCTATTGCCATAAGTACTGCGTGTCATAATCCTCAGTCAGTAGGACCGCTGAGAAAGTCAGTTTCATAATCACGGCTAGTGATATATGTCAATGTATAGTTCTATATGTCAATGTATAGTTCTATATGTCAATGTATAGTTCTCAGTAGTACTACAGCCAAAGACAGTATGGTAATCACAGTATGTGGTGCTATACTCAGAGGTGTCTTTAGGGTTGATGTCGCCCGGGGCGGCAGCTCATGGTGTCACCCCCCCCCCCACGACTTAACCCATAGAATTACTTCGAGTCTTCCAGTGCCAAATAACGGGAACACACACAATTGTATATTTTGGTGACACAATGTTCCCTCTAAGGTTCGTTGTCAATGTGCAAATTTAGAAAAGAACAAAAAAACTCGTGCGCAAAGTACCTCAGCACTAATTTTTTGTACAATATTTTACAAAATTTGCTAAGCGGTATTTCTAAATTATTCCACGGCGTGGGTCAGATATATGCACGACCATGCAGCGTCAAGGGGACATTGGGTGTCACCCGGTGCAGTCCGCAGCCATCGCACCCCCTAGTGACGCCAATGCTGAGTGTAACTTACTAATTAATTCCGTGATGGTGACCCTTACATTAGCACACAACAAAAGATCACAGATGAAGAAGATAGGAGACTATTGCTGCCTTTTTTTTTACATATAAACTTTAACCACTAACCGTTTCCTGGAGGCCCCGTTAAATAGCTGTTCATGGAGCGCCGTAAAAAAAAAAGTTTCTACTTCTTTGGATTTCACCGCAGTTAAGTTTCTAAATTTTATTTTTTAATTTTTATATTCGTTTTATTTGTGTATTGTATGTCCATTGAAAAAGGCTCCCTGCCGAAACGTTCGCTGTTTTGTTACGTCCTGTCAGGCTAACCCTTACCTTGTTTACGTCTTTTCCAATTAATTTTTTAAAAGCCTGATTGCAGTCTCACCCCTCATAATAAATACTGACATGTCGATATCATAAATCAATACTGATGAACCGTAGTAATAAATCAATATTGACATGCTGATCTTAAAATCAATACCAAAATGCCGATGTCGTAAATGAACACTAACATACCGATGTCATAAATGAACACTAACATACCGATGTCATAAATGAACACTGACATGCCGATGTCATAAATGAACACTGACTTGCCGATGTCATAAATGAACACTGACATAACGAAGTCATAAATGAACACTGGCATGCCGATGTCATAAATGAACACTGACTTGCCGATGTCATAAATGAACACTGACATACCGATGTCATAAATGAACACTAACATACCGATGTCATAAATGAACACTGACATGCCGATGTCATAAATGAACACTGACTTGCCGATGTCATAAATGAACACTGACATGCCGATGTCATAAATGAACACTGACATGCCGATGTCATATTTGAACACTGACATGCCGATGTCATAAATGAACACTGACATGCCGATGTCATAAATGAACACTGACTTGCCGATGCCATAAATGAACACTGACATAGCAATGTCATAAATGAACAATAACATACCGATGTCATAAATGAACACTGACATGCCGATGTCATAAATGAACACTGACTTGCCGATGTCATAAATGAACACTAACATACCGATGTCATAAATGAACATCGACCTACCGATGTCATAAAAGAACACTGACATACCGATGTCATAAATGAACACTGACATGCCGATGTCATAAATGAGCACTGACATACCGATGTCATAAATGAACACTGACTTACCGATGCCATAAATGAACACTGACATACCGATGTCATAAATGAACACTGACATACCGATGTCATAAATGAACACTGACATGCCGATGTCATAAATGAACACTGACATACCGATGCCATAAATAAAACACTGACATACCGATGTCATAAATGAACACTGACATACCGATGTCATAAATGAACACTGACACACCGATGCCATAAATCAATACTGACATGCCATCCGATGTACTGCTTTTGAAACAAAAACAGACCTTCGTATGTCTGTGATAACTGCATCTTCAATTACTTGATATCACCTTATAGCAGCCTTCCACAGAATCATCGGAGGCAAGTCGTAAAGCTATCAGATGTGCATTGTCTGTAATACTGATTGCCAACAAAGAACTTTACTTATGTATGTTTGCATGCGTAGACGTTTCGGCAAATGCCTTCATCAGTATCACTACAAATAAATAAAAGCAAAAATAGAAAAAGGATTTAACAGCGGCGCTAAGTCGTAAACTTTTTAAAAAGACTTTTGGAGCTTACAGACCAATTCTTCTTGTTTTCATCTATGCCCCATTTTGGGTATCATAATTGGATGTATTGTCCTCTCTCTTTCTCTTTCTCGCTCTTTCTCTCTCTCTCTCTTACACACACACACACACACACACAGAGAGAGAGAAACGTATAAACGTATGCACACAAACACAGATAAGCACATTCATAAATATTGCTCAAACACGCAAATTTACGGATATTGCTGTTTTTGACACCAACCAACATCATCGATAGAAACATAACTTAACATGAACATAAAATGTTTTAATCTAACATGAAATCAGCTCAAAGAACGTCTTTCTTTTATTTGAATGCAGTTCTTCCGCTCTTCCCAACATCTCTTTTATTTGAATGCAGTTCTTCCGCTCTTCCCAACATCTCTTTTATTTGAATGCAGTTCTTCCGCTCTTCCCAACATCTCTTTTATTTGAATGCAGTTCTTCCGCTCTTCCCAACATCTCCTGACTCCCTGAAATCCCTTGCACTTCTGAAAACACCCAGGAACATAGACACAAGCACGCATAACATACACAAAAAATGCATAAAGGACATCATAATATGCATACACACAAAAACATGCATAAACACAAAAAGCATGCCCAGTGGCGTCGCTAGGGGGGTGCGGAGGGGGCGGGCCGCCCCGGGTGACACCATCAGGGGGGTGACACCAGACCGTAAAATTCTATATATTCCCGTTATTTGGCACTGGAAAACTTGGAGGATTTCTATGGGTTAAATCATGAGGGGTGACACCATGAGCTACCGCCCCGGGTGACTCCAACCCTAGTGACGCCTCTGAGCATGCCTAAACACACAAACATGCATAAATACACACACACACACTGAACATGCATAAGCACATATAAACTGCACGAACACGTACAAACACTCACAAGCGTGCATAAACACCACATATATACATGAACAAGGCCTTTAAAAAAAAACTGACACCCGTAATCTCCCGAATATTGAATTTAAACCAAATAGATTGTCGAATATCAATCTTTTTATCCCGCCACCCTTTGAAAAAAAAATAAAGGAAAAAAAATAAAACAAACGGTCCAACTCGTTTTAACCACCCCCACCCACCCATTTCCCCCATTTTTTCCCGGGGGCAGAATGAACAAAAAATTTGGCAAAAATTAAGTAAAAAAAAAATTTTTCACTCTTACGTGATCCTGTAAAGATTTTGGCATATTAAAATAATTCTAGCCGAATAGAGGCCGAAAAGAAAAATAACGCTAACGGGCCATTAACGCTCTTAAATTGTGTCCCCTTGTTAGCTAAACACGTAATGGACACACACACAAAAAAACCAAAAAAAAAAAACAAAAAAAACAACAACAAAAAAACAGCCTTTGTTGGACATTATGATATGAGACTCTCCTAACAACTTTGTTGGACATTATGATATGAGACTCCCCTAACAAATTTGTTGGACATTATGATATGAGACTCTCCTAACTACTTTGTTGGTCATTATGATATGAGACTCTCCTAACAAATTTGTTGGACATTATGATATGAGACTCTCCTAACAAATTTGTTGGACATTT
>MUZC01001678.1:262816-276579 GCA_002072015.1 Radix auricularia
TGATATGAGACTCTCCTAACAACTTTGTTGGACATTGTGATATGAGACTCTCCTAACAAGGACCGTTGAAAAATAAAAATTGGATCAAACACAAAAGACTTTTCTGCACGACTCGTGACAACAATAACTATAGATTATATTTTATTTAATAGTGTGTTTGTTTAAAAATTATGGATGGCCACGATTTTAAAAAAAAAATAGTTAAAATAATCGGTGAAAATCTAATCGATTAACCGATTAATTTCGGTTGATTATATAAATTAAGTTAAGTCGCTAATCATTTTTTCGCGAAATCGGCTAAGTCGCGCTAATTCCAAGGCTCCCTAGTTTTGTGATGTAATAACTTAGCAAATTCGTTCTGGTATGCAATAAATAACGAGGAAAATTTTTGTGTGTCACTTATGCACGTCTAAATAAATAACGTGTGTGAGTAACAAAAGTATGAAATAATTAATAAATTGGGGGGGGGGGTAAATAGAAAAATATTTGCGTAACTTTTAATCGAATTTTAATCGATCAAATTAATTTTAATCGATTAAAATTGTTAACGATTAATCTATTAATTAATCGTTATTTTCCTCATCCCCATGAAAATAATTTACATTTATTTTATCTAGGGGCCATCCATAAAGTACGTCACGCTATTCTTGACTATTTTTTTTTTACTTTCCCTCCCCTCTGTCACAAATGTCTGCCCCCCCCCCCTACAGTTCGTCATACTTTCGTACAAAAATGTATCATTTACTAACAAAATAATTAAAATTTAACATAAAACACAGTGACGTCACACATGGCCGGACAGCCCCCTACCCCTCTCACAAACGGTCACACTTTCTAACACCCCCTCCCCCCCCCCCTCTGGAGGTTGACCTACTTTATGGACGACCCCATAATTAATTTTAGTTGTGGGGCTGCATTGATTATTTTGTGTTAAAACAAGGATGACAAAAACGCTCCTTATCTTGATAATGTTATAAAATGGGTGTCCTCAAATGAAAAGAACTTTGTATTCCGTGTGTTATAAACATGCTATGGCGGATTAAGGCGTGGGGGCTGAGCGGGCTAAGGCCAGGGGCCCCCGACGATTTATGGGCCCCCAAACTTTTTATATTTATAATAAAAGTGTACGAACCCTTGAAAGTATAAAAAAATTTAATACATTTATAAATATTAACTATACAACTGATAGCGATCCAGACCTGATAGTGTTAATAATCGATAAAACGTGATTTAATTGGCTCACTTGAGAACATAGTATAATATATAGTTTATATTTTTAAAATTCCTCACTTTAGACAAGCGCCGCTGGCTGTGTGGAGAGAGTACAGGCGCGTGATGCAACCGGTGTGGGGTTCGATTCCCAGCAGTGGAAAACAATTTTTTTTCTCACACTCAATTGTAACATACCGCAAACACTTCAAACAGTTATTTCTTCTTGTTCGTTTATTTTTTTTTTTTTTTCATTATTAATATTTAGTTACAGTCCTATATTAGCTGTTAACAATCATTTTAATTTAAGGGACGCTGGCTGGATAGGGCCCCCGTTTCATTGCAGACCGGGGCCCCGTGCAGTCTTAATCCGCCCCTGCAAAAATGGCATTGAAAATTCCGCTTAAAGAGAGTCGCTTAATAAACGGTCCTGAATACTCTAGAAGTAAACGTAAAAATATATTTTTTAAAAGTACAAAAATAAAATAAAATACAACAAAACAACTTAAGTTAAGACGAAAGATTTATTTAGCAAACAAAGAAAAGACAAAAGGCACTTCATTCAAACACTTCGTTTGACTTGTGGAGAGACACATTGTCTATCTGTTGCGATGGGACACCGTGTGGCAGAACTGGTATGAGGTACCGTATGGTGGGTTTGTAAATGTGTTCCGTGTGGCTCTGATATTATATAGCGTGACGCTGGTTTGCGTCGAGATGACGTGTGGCAGAACTGGTATGAGATACCGTATGGTTGTTTTGTATTTGGAGACATGTCATTTATAAGGTGTGGCTAGGTTGTGAGGACGTATAGTGCTGGAATGGTACAAGCCTGAGATACCGTGTGGTGGGGTTTGTATGGAATGGTACATGCCAGAGATTCCGCGTTGTGGGGTTTGTATGGAGTGGTACAAGCCTGAAATACCGCGTGGTGGGGTTTGTATGGAGTGGTACACGCCAGAGATACCGCGTGGTGGGGTTTGTATGGAGTGGCACGGGCCTGAGATACCGCGTGGTGGGGTTTGTATGGAGTGGCACGGGCCTGAGATACCGCTTGGTGGGGTTTGTATGGAATGGTACAAGCCTGAAATACCGCGTGGTGGGGTTTGTATGGAGTGGTACACGCCAGAGATACCGCGTGGTGGGGTTTGTATGGAGTGGTACACGCCAGAGATACCGCGTGGTGATGTTGGTATGGAGTGGTACACGCCAGAGATACCGCGTGATGGGGTTTGTATGGAGTGGTACGAGCCTAAGATACCGTGTGGTGGGGTTTGTATGGAATGGTACAAGTCTGTAATACCGTGTGGTGGGGTTTGTATGGAATGGTACGAGCCAGCACTTAGAACCAAGCTCGGTGAGCTTCAGAAATTAAGAGACTTGAAATTTCACACAAATGCCACCACCCCAACTCTCTCTCTACACACGAACAATTTAAGGATAATGTAAAAATAATGGTCTTAAACTGTTATTATTATTTTTTTTGGTTATCTGTTGACGTGTGTGGGTCACGTGATAAACACACGATGACAAGTAGAAGCCGTAGTGACCACCGGAGATAACACACAAGCACCTTTTAGGCCAAGTGGACATTTTAGTTAAAGGCTTTTAATGGCGTAAAAGGTTTTGAAGATAGTCAAGTGAAAATTGACTCCATCTTTTGTGATAGTCATCAGGGGGGAAATGTGTTCGTAGTTCTAGATGTTTCTTGTCGGAGATGTGTCTTGTTGGAGATGTGTCTCGTCGAAAATGTGTTCGTAGCTCTAGATGTGTCTCGTTGGAGATCTGTCTCGTCGGAGATGTGTCTCGTCAGAGATGTGTCTCTTGTTGGAGATGTGTCTCGTCGGAGTTGTGTCTTGTTGGAGATGTGTCTCTTGTTGGAAATGTGTCCTGTCGGAGTTGTGTCTCGTTGGAGATGTGTCTCGTCAGAGATGTGTCTCTTGTTGGATATGTGTCTCTTGTTGGAGCTGTGTCTCGTCGGAGTTGTGTCTCGTTGGAGATGTGTTTCGTCGGAGTTGTGTCTCGTTGGAGATGTGTCTCGTTAGAGATGTGTCTCGTTGGAGATGTGTCTCGTCGGAGATTATCTTGTTGGAGATGTGTCTCTTGTTGGAGTTTTGTCTCTATTGGATATGTGTCTCTTGTTGGTGATGTGTGTCTTGTTGGAGATGTGTCTCATGTTGGAGATGTGTCTCTTGTGTGAGATGTGTCTCTTGTTTTGAGATGTGTCTCTTGTTGGATATGTGTCTCTTGTTTTGATATGTGTCTATTCTTGGAAATGTGTCTCTTCTTGGAAATGTGTCTCTTCTTGGAAATGTGTCTCTTGTTGGAAATGTTTCTCTTGTTGGAGATGTTTCTTTTCTCTAATTATCATAGTATGATGAATCCTCAAGTCAATAATTCATTCACGTGAGCGCCTTCCCCAATCTTTATAAAACGGATTTTTCCTAAACACATTTTACCGTTACCTGTGGCTAAAAGTAGCTCATTTTTATGGAGCTGTTCATTTCTGAGTTCAGTTTTGTAAAGTTTAGTGAACTAATTAGTTATAACGCTTTTTTTTTCAGAATAACTTTGGTGCCACCACAACCTCAATTGAGTATATCTCCGCTAACTATTTGGAGGGGGGGTACATTATGATTGATTCTAAAAATAGAATTAAAAACGTCAAGTTCAGTTTAATTAAAGGAAACAGCTTGGGGGGGGGGGGGGGGCATGGCGGCTACGGCTGTAGTGACAAGTTGTTACTGTGACGATTTCATTATTTAACTGATAGCAGAATTACGAATGGCGTCATCTTAGAAATGTGGGGCACCTTGGCACTGGGTTGCACTCTGATAGTGTAGGGGGCACATTGAAATTGTGTGGGGCACCACGGCAGTGTGTGAAACATTAGCAATGTGGGGAACATGGGCAGTGCGGGCACATTGTCAATGTGGGGCAAGTTGGCTGTATGGGGCACATTGGCAGTGACGGGCACATGAGCAGTGTAAGGCACCTTGGCAGTGTGGGCAACTTTGCAGTGTAGGGAACACGTGTGGGGCACATTGGCACTGTGTGGCACATAGGCAGTGCGGGCACATTGTCAATTTGGGGCACATTTGCTGTGTGGGGCATATTGGAAGTGACAGGCACATGAGCAGTGCAAGGCACCTTGGCAGTGTGGGCACCTGTGCAGTGCGGGGTACTTTGGAAATGTGGGTCACCTTTGCATTCTTTGGGTACTTGGCAAATTTTCATACTTTTGTGTGTGTGTGTGTGTGTGTGTGTGTGCGTGTGCGTGTGCGTGTGCGTGCGTGTGTGCGTGTGTGCGTGTGTGTGTGTTTTTTTGTAAAATACATCCACTAAGTTTCAGGTGACGTGTATAACACATGTTCACAAAAAATGGGGTGGGATTATTATAATGACTTAAGTGTCTTCTGATCCAACCATCATTCGAGCACTCGCATGATACTTCTTGCCAAAACGCTGTTGAGTTTCTCGTAAACAATGGAGCAAGCGATGTAAAACTCACTCGGTTAAACACAGGCCTAAACTCAAATTACAGACAAGGTTGCGGACCGAGAGACCGAAAATTCAAGTAATGGGGAGAAATCATTATTAAAAAACATTTAAGGAAAACAGTCATTCAGCCTCCCAGTGACTTGTGCCTGGCTTTGTCTTTAGAATCAACTTGTTTCTTGTTAATTATAACTGAGGCTAGCTTTGATTTTTCTTGTTATATGTGCATTTTCTTTTACCGGCAGATGTATGTACCACCATTAGTTGTACTTTTTTTTTTTTGCGGGGGGGGGGGGGGGGAAAAATTTTTTTTTTNGGTAAAATTCTCTTTATGAGCAGATGTAATTTTACGCTGTGCCTATTGTGACCCACAGACCTTGGGTTTGACACGACACATTTTCCATAGAACATGGTTGATTTTTATATCTCACTTCTAGTACAACACGAGGGGCCTCGGAGACCAGCATCTGACACCAGAGAAGAAATCAGGCTGGCCACACAGTGATGGCATCACGGTGGCCACTGACCAGCCAGTGAGGGTACCATCCCGTCCACTGACCAGTCAGTACCATCCCGTCCACTGACCAGTCAGTACCATACCGTCCACTGACCAGTCAGTACCATCCAGTCCTCCGACCAGTCAGTACCATCCCGTCTACTGACAAGTCAGTACCATCCCGTCCACCGTCCAGTCATTGACAGTACCATCCCGTCCACCGACCAGTCAGTACCATCCCGTCCACCGACCAGTCAGTACCATCCCGTCCACCAACCAGTCAGTACCATCCCGCCCGCTGACAAGTCAGTACCATCCCGTCCACCGACCAGTCATTGACATTACCATCCCCGTCCACCGACCAGTCAGTACCATCCCCGTCCACTGACCATTCAGTACCATTCCGTCCACCGACCAGTCAGTACCATTCCCGTCCAGCGACCATTCAGTACCATTCCGTCCACCGACCAGTCAGTACCATCCCCGTCCACCGACCAGTCAGTACTATCCCCGTCCACTGACCATTCAGTACCATTCCGTCCACCGACCAGTCAGTACCATTCCCGTCCACCGACCAGTAAGTACCATCCCGTCCACCGACCAGTCAGTACCATCCCGTCCACCGACCAGTCAGTACCATCCCCGTCCACCGACCATTCAGTACCATTCCGTCCACCGATCAGTCAGTACCATCCCCGTCCACCGACCAGTCAGTACCATTCCGTCCACCGACCATTCAGTACCATCCCCATCCACCGACCAGTCAGTACCATCCCCGTCCACCGACCAGTCAGTACCATCCCGTCCACTGACAAGTCAGTACCATTCCGTCCACCGACCAGTCAGTACCATCCCCGTCCACCGACCAGTCAGTACCATCCCCGTCCACTGACAAGTCAGTACCATTCCGTCCACCGACCAGTCAGTACCATCCCGTCCACCAACCAGTCAGTACCATCCCGCCCACCGACCAGTCAGTGACGGTACCATAGAGTCCAATGTCCAACAACTTGGCAATGTACTGTGCCCAGAGCGCGTGGTGACATCATCAATTTTCTGTGTATCACTCCCAACAGCTAATTTCCGCATCCGCGATGCTTGACGTAGAAGTAGTCCCCACGGGGCTCGTGGAATAATGAGTATGAATTCATGGGGGTAACTACCCGCAAGGCGATAAAACTCAAAGCTATATAAAAAAAAAGCTCGAATACCATCAATATCAATGAATGTACATTGTTAAAACTTTGAGGAATCGAATATCATTAATTTCAATAGAATGTACAATTTTCTTTTTAAAACAAAGAAAAAAACTGAATTGACTATCATTAATATCAATGAATGTGTTTTATTCGATTCCGAAACGTATGTGCTTGAATAATCTCTTGAAATAATTCCGCTAGGAAATCGTACACAATCTCTGTATTTAAAATATACAGGATACAACATGCAGATATTATCCCACAGACCTGACGTAATTCTGCTGATTTAGAATTGAAAAAAAAAATTACTGTACCGTTACGAGAGCTGGGTGAGTCTGTGGTTTGGGTGGTATGCTACATGATAGTAATGTCGCATGACAAAGCGTTACATTTGGTGAAAGACGTGACATTTGGTGTAAGACGTGACGGGTATGTTACAATGTTAGTGACGGTGGATTACCTGCTAGACTGGAGAAACGTTCTGATTGTTCATCACATTCTGGAGCAATCCTGTACTTAGTGATCATTTTCCGGAGCAATGATATGTCTGGTGATCCTATTCTGGAGCAATCCTGTACTTAGTGATCATTTTCCGGAGCAATGATATGTCTGGTGATCCTATTCTGGAGCAATCCCGTACTTAGTGATCATTTTCCGGAGCAATGATATGTCTGGTGATCCTATTCTGGAGCAATCCTGTACTTAGTGATCATTTTCCGGAGCAATGATATGTTTGGTGATCATATTCTGGAGCAATCCTGTACTTAGTGATCATTTTCGGAGCAACGATATGTCTGGTGATCATATTCTGGAGCAATCCTGTACTTAGTGATCATTTTCCGGAGCAATTTTCCGTCTGATGATCATATGCTGGAGTTTAGCTATAGTAGTTGATTAGCACATCCGTTGTAAAAGTATGTGAATGAAAATTTAGTGCTTTACTGACAGTTAGTTTATTGTATTTTTTTAGAAACAGTTATTTTTCAACAAAATAGTTTGATAACGTTATAGTTTACCGAAAATGTATAGAAATCTACTTTAAAACTAAATCAAAGACGAATTTTAACATAATTTAACAAGTTTTCCAACTAAATTTTTTACTGTGTTTTTTATGGCTTTTGTGTTACAAATATAATTTTCAATTTGTTAGAAGTAATTGAACGTATATTTTAAGTAATCTCTATCTTGTTGAGTAAGAAACGTTTACAAATCGCGTTTTTTTTCCCGCGCAAGAATTCAGCCGACGGGAGCAGGAGTTGCAACGAGGCTCTCAAACTAATTAAAGACAACATTTTTTAAGACACGCAAAAAAAAAAAAATTAAAACAAAAAAAAATGCAAACCCCATGACCTGTCTTTCATAAGACAGCGCAAGTACAAAGACTATTTGTGTATTAGCTCGCGCGTGTTGTGGGAGGGGCGCCTTTGTCATAGGATTTGGGGGCGGTGTCCTCTTCGTGACGAAACGTGTAGCTGGACAGGGGCTTGGGGCTTAGAGGCGGGATGGCTTTAAATAGCTTAAAAGACATGAGCGACACAATGGGACAATGCAAGGAATTGTGTGGGATGGAGATCGGGGGGGGGGGGGTCTGATGAAACTACCCAAGGAAATCTGAACTAATTAGAAGAGAGAAGATGTATTTTGTTATTGGTGTAACTTTGCAACTGTAGATGTATTGTGGTTTGAAATCGGGCGTAGGTTGGGTTGCCTGAAGAAACCAGGAAAGCCAACCCTTTATCATAATTTAAGACTCTAATACGAATGAAGGACTAAACACAAACCATAGATAAACGTGGGACGCAATAATCCTCTGTATAGAAGGAGCGTATGTAGCAGATAAGAATATAAATCTGAAACGTGGGCTGGGGTGGCGGGGTAGCTGGGGGAAAATTATGCTTAATTCCTGAGATTAGAATCACTGGTAAATGTTTCTCAGAGGCGCAGCGGCGTAGTAAAGTTGGATGGCTAGCTGGTATTCCGTCCCATTGTTTGTATAGTGGGGTACAGTATTCTAAGGATGACGGCTTTAAAAAAACAACTTAGTTAAGTTTTAATTGTTAAGTAATTATAATTTATTTTTATTCTCCACCATCAGTTCTATTATTCCGTATTTAATTAAAACTTGTTTCTTAAAAAATATATTAGTTATAGATTTTTTTCTGTTATTATTTTAGTAGTAAAGTTTGAATTTCGTAAAGCTAAAGGTAATAAATATCAAGAGAAGAATTAGTTTTTTAAAAATCACTTTGAAGTAATGCAACTAACGCGGGAGTTTAAGATATCTACAGTGGGAAGAGGGCTCAAAAGTCTTATAGGTTTGTGTTCATATTAAATAACTTGCATTCAATGTTATTGACACCATTGTACACGAGAAGAAGCCGATCGTTTTTAGTGGCCAAAGTCTTCAGTAGTAACGAGAGCAGAGAGTTTATGTTGACGGGATTGGTGCTTGGCTGTGGCGTTCCTAAATTAAATAAAACTCCCGTTGATAGACGCTACACATACCAGGGTGAATACACGAAATAAAAACAAAAAGCTTTCTTATAAAGTTGTTTTGTGCAATGCTCTTAACATTCGCTGATGGCAACAGTCTGGTAATTGATGTTTCCGTGCAATACATCTTATGGAATAAGGACTGCTATAAATCTTTTAAATAAATTATAAAATGCTCAAACAAACTGTGTAATGAAAACAATAAATATAAGCTTTATTATGTAACTAATTTAGTAGGACATGATCGTTAAAAATATAATTTTTAATATTATGTAAGTAATGTATGCTATTTGCACTGATGAAGACATTAGCTGTAGATTCTTAACAACCAGGAATCAAGAACGTATATCTTCAAGTAGGCAAACTGCAGTCCACGGGCCCCATGAGGAACGTCATGGAATTCTGTGTGGCCTGTTTCAAAGTTGTGTATGAGTGCAAAAGCTTACAGGATTTTTTAAAAATTTAAATTTTAATAAATCATGTTGAAGGGTTGGAAAACGCGAAATTCAGGCTGTCTCTTTAGGTCCGGCAATTTGACGATGCATGACCCACTGACGCACCCCGCCGCCATGAAATAATGACCAACCAGAGAAATGTAAACAAAAAGCGAATAAGCGTTCAAATCATTTTCATATTCCAAAGTTTATTTCTTACCACGCACGTATAAGAAGCGGGAATTTTCAAACAGACGCACACATCAGCGCGGGAAGCTAACCGCAAGCCGTGAAACTCATAATAATCTATAAATATAACAACAACAATAAAAACAAAAAAGCATCAACAAAAGAAATAATAAAAACTAAAAATCAAAACAAAAGAAAAATAAGGGGGGGGGGGGTATTTGACCGGTGGTTTTAAAATGGACATAGCATGAAATTTTCAATTTGGAAAAAGTTTCTCTGGAGGCTGCGAGCCAAGCTTTTATTAAAATGTTTGTGGAAGGGGTGAGCAATGTAGTATATAAAAAGTAAAGGGAAGTCTCTTTGTTGTTTATTGTTTTCATCTTTTATAAAAATTCCGCTACTGATCACGTATACCCCCAAAAACCACATTTCAACAAACCAATCCGGCAACTCAATGTTTATTTACGACGCACGCTCGATGAATGCTCGGCCAGACTTTTGTTTTTAAAGAGCACTTTGCTGCCGACATTAAGAAATAGGACATAATTACCTTTGTTTCCCCGGCGCCCGTTGCGAAGTCACCCCTGAAACAATACGATTTCCTCTATTCTATTTCTTTCCAGCGTCACCTCTCCCACGTAGCAGTTCAGTTCCAGGGAATCTGCCATCACGTACTTCCGGAGTTGTAAGGGAAGAGCGCAGCAGGGGCTTATAAAAAAAAAATCAAAAACAAAAACCAACAACTGTGACTCTGAAATGGCTCGTCCGGATATTATTTGATTCAGTTTTAGATGTTTCCCCAAATAACAATGGTGAAGGCAATGTGGAATCTGGGGGGAAAATGATTTTTTGCTGTTTGGGTGGGGGGTGTGGAGGGTCTTTAAATGAAGAGGACTTCTTGGAAATCTAAGATTAAAGAAAAAAACAAATGTTCATGACAAGATAGCAGAGGTAGCTGAGTTTTAAGAGCATTTAGAGAACACATTCTGAATAAACGGTGCAACACCAAGACATAGCGAGGCCCTTCATGGGAACTACAGGGAGTAGTTCGAGGACATTATGACAAAGGACACCACTGGCTACTACATGGAACAACCCTGACAAAGTGAATTTTTAATTCAACAACCCGTAAAAAACAACGCTTTGACTATATAATACCTGATATATAAGACATAACTAAAAGTATTGATTAAGTTCAATATAATACGCACGGCGCTACAGACTAGCATAAATATTTACATGCTACATAGAGATACAAAGAGAAAATCTAAAAATGAGTTCGTTTAATTACATTAAATTTGATCAATGTGAAATTTTGATAAAATGCATTGCTAGGTGACAAAAGTCTATGTGCAAAATTGCAGCTTGATAAGACCATGGGAAGTGGGTAATTTTTTCTTTTATTTTTCAGCGTACGTGACCATGACAGCAAATTAAGACGTTGAATTTAATATAATTAAGTGACTTTAAAAAAAAAAAAACTGTTTCTCTCAGTACTTTGAGCCTAAAACAATTTTGGGCAAGTAAAATATGGTTTGAATTCCCAATATATAGCAGTTATTTTATATCTTACGCCATAAAGTCACCATTAATTTCTTTAAGGAATAGAGTTATATTAGATTGTTGTTGTGAATGGAATAGAGTTATATTAGATTGTTGTTGTGAATGGAATAGAGTTAGATCTATTTAAGATTGTTATTGTGAATGGAATCGAGTTATATTAGATTGTTATTGTGAATGGAATCGAATTATATTAGATTGTTATTATGAATGGAATCGAGTTATATTAGATTGTTATTATGAATGGAATCGAGTTATATTAGATTGTTATTGTGAATGGAATAGAGTTATATTAGATTGTTGTTGTGAATGGAATAGAGTTATATTAAATTGTTGTGAATGGAATAGAGTTATATTAGATTGTTGTTGTGAATGGAATAGAGTTATATTAGATTGTTGTTGTGAATGGAATAGAGTTATATTAGATTGTTATTGTGAATGGAATCGAGTTATATTAGATTGTTATTGTGAATGGAATAGAGTATATTAGATTGTTATTGTGAATGGAATAGAGTATATTAGATTGTTATTGCCCCCTCCTGTTCATGGTATCAATGATAATAAGGCTTCAGCAATGGCCGTGTTCTGAAACTCTTAATATAGACATATGGGGTATTTATTTTAACCACTTTTAAAAGTAAAATAATGTGTGTGAAGTAGCAGTCTGAACGCGTTTGCATTTTACTAACTTTTCATAAAATAGTTCAACATCCATACTACTTCGTGCGACTAACATCCACTGATGATTTCTGTCAGGGTAATTTATTAAAATGTATTGTGTTTTGTATAGACAACTTTATATATGAATGAATATATATATATAATTTAAATTTGCAGACAATTTCTTTAAAACGGTCTTATTTAACTTTCCATACACACAGACAGGCAGACACAACATGCATACCCAACACACACAACTCACACGCACGCACACAATTAAAAATAAAGAAGGAAAAAATAATTCAATGAAAGCGTGAGAACATAATTCAAATCTTAAAACAAATATCTGAAATTTAAACTTGAAAAGCATTTTTTTTTTCCTTCAAAAAGTAGTTAAAATAATCATATTCAGAGACTTTGAAATCTAACTTTGAAAAGCCAAATTTTCAGATAAAAATTTGAAACCATATTCTACGACCAAAAACAAAAGTGTCATATCACCCAATCATGGGGCCCTGATTTATCCGGCTCTAAACTGTTTGAGTCAATAAATGACGTCAAAGAGCGTAAAAACTCAGGTGGATCGGATTTAATGGGTCATTTTCCCGCGCAGCGTTTACGCCCAACGGAAGCCAACTCAACAACCCTTTGGTCGGACCGTCATTTTCATGTAACTCTAGGGGGCTGGAAATTGGGGAGCACTCTTACACAACACACGCGATTGGAAGGAGCTCTGTGGGCTAATTTCCATGTATTACCTAGCGGTGTGTTTTCAATTTTACCAACTGTTACAATAAACAGATAAACAATGTTAAAGTCCAGCACTGTAAATTACTGTACAAGACTCAGTAGGGCAAGTAAATTATTGTACAAAACTCAGTAGCAGAGGCGTCACTAGGGTTGGTGTCACCCGGGGCGGCAGCCCATGGTGTCACCCGGGGCGGTAGCTCTTGGCGTCACCCCCTCACGAGTTAACCCATAGAACTACTCCGAGTTTTCCAGTGCCAAATAACGGGAATATATAGAATTTTACATTCTGGTGTCACCCCTCTGATGGTGTCACCCGGGGCGGCCCGCTCCCACCGCACCCCTAGTGACGCCACTGATCAGTAGGACAAGTAAATTACTGTACAAGACTCAGTAGGACAAGTAAATTACTTACACGACTCAGTATGGTAAATTCTTTTAGGTGCATTCTCTTACAAATAACATTTTAACAATATTGAAATGAGTGTTGTGGTTTTATTTCGGGGTGGCCAGACCTGGACTAACTGAGAGCCATTTTATAAATGAAATAAATTGTTGAGAGCCACATTGAACCTCTATGGAGCCGTCAATAAAGTACGTCATGCTCCAGAAAGGGGGGGGGGATGAAGGGGAATGTAAGAAAGTGTGACAGTTTGTGACAGGGTGGATGGGTGTAAAAACGGTCCAAAATAGCGTGACGTACTTTATGGACGGTCCTTATGGGTCTGGACACCGATCGAAATTAAAATTACGACCCGGGTTTTTTTTTTTTTTTTTCAAAAATTATTTTTCATTCCATTTTAATAACTTAAACTTTATAAATTTTTTTAACACTAACCGAACGTTGAAGAAATTAATTGCAACACAATCAACAAATACTTAAATATTTAAAATTTATGGAGGACACCCCCTACCCATAACTGCATATAGACTAATGATTATTGTGAGCATTAATTTTTACAATTCTGCTGAAATCCCTTTGAAATATCAAGTTTCTTTAAATCTGGTTATGGTGCGAAGTTTTGTCAGCGTGAAGAGGTTTATCACGCGCAATTTTCCAAGCAATGTTAAAATTTGCCTTTGTTGAAATGACGCCGTCTTTGCTGAAAGCAGGAAGTAGTGTCGGACATATTTCAGGCGTTACTTCAGCAAACTTAGTTTTTCTTAATTCATATCAAGGGGGCCGTCCATAAATGACGTCCCGCACCTAGGGGGGAGGGGGGTCCCACTTTTGTGACGATGCGTGACGTGGGGGAGGGAGGGGGGTTGAAGAAATGT
>MUZC01001678.1:294297-344582 GCA_002072015.1 Radix auricularia
ATCTGTGGTAGCGCAAACTGCGGAAAGATCTCACAAAACTTCGTGCCCTGGGAATAAACCATTTCAACTTTCTGTACCAGTAGAAACTCAAAATCCCGCCCCCCTCCTGCAAAAAAATAATAAATAAAAATAAATAAAATAATAATAATTAAATTCCTGCTCCACAAGAAATTCAACTTCCTCTAACAACGCAAAACATTTTTGTAACAGATCAATTTGAAGTATATTTAGATGTCTGGTTGAGACAGTTGAAGTTGAATTGATGCTATTCGCATACATTCCGCAATGTTGTCTTCATCCTTTAAACTAAAGACTCCTCGCAAGCGTTAAAACTTAATTTCAGATCACAGGGTGAGCAGTTTGGGAAGTGCACTTGTTGACCTTATTATTTGACCAAGACGTGCAAACGTGACAGGTAAGACACGACCCGAGATTCTGAGTTGTTACATGGATGGTGACACAGTGATCAGTGAACCGTGACGTGTAAGCACAGTCGTTCTGACGAGATTCTGGCAGCTTCAAATGGTTAAAGTTGTAGACTACACGATACCTGTTTAAATTTGTAGACTACATGATACTTGGTTAAAGTTATAGACTACATGATACCTGGTTAACTAGATTATTAAACAAAATGAGGGGTAATTCCATTGAATTTTAACTAGATTATACCTGGTTAAAGTTGTAGACCACACGATACCTGGTTAAAGTTATAGACTACATGATACCTGGTTAACTAGATTATAGCTGGTTAAAGTTGTAGACCACACGATACCTGGTTAAAGTTATAGACTACATGATACCTGGTTAAATTTGTAGACTACATGATACTTGGTTAAAGTTATAGACTACATGATTCCAGGTGAAAGTTGTAGACTACATGCTACCTGGTTAACTAGATTATACCTGGTTAAAGTTGTAGACTACACGATACCTGGTTAAATTTATAGACTACATGATTCCAGGTTAAAGTTGTAGACTACATGATACCTGGTTAACTAGATTATACCTGGTTAAATTTGTAGACTACACGATACCTCGTTAAAGTTTAAAGCGTGGTCTAAAGATATTCCGCGATTTATTTTATCAGCACTGATAGAAGAGCCATAGATTGTTACTTAAACTCGACGAGTATTTTGGTAATTAAATGAATGATTTATGAATCAGTTATGTTGCGTGTCACGTATCATGTCTCATATTGCGTGTCATTTAGAAGTGTCATATTGCGAGTCATTTAGCGTGTGTCATATTGCGTGTCAGTTAGCATGTGACATATTGCGTGTCATTTAGCATGTGTCATATTGTGTGTTACGTATGTGTCATATTGCGTGTTAGGGCCTACTAATGTGTCATATTGTGTGTTTCTTATCATGTGTCATATTGCTTGTAGTATATCATATGTTATGCAATGTTCCATATAATAGGTTCTTTTGCTCGTGTAAAAGGTAAAAAAAAGCGTGTGCAAAATCGCATAGAATTTATTTTGTGAGTAAAATTTGACAAGCCACAAAATTATATTTTCTCCTTATCAAATTTTCTGCGCAGTAATTCAAAACTACTGCGCGGCGAATGCCAGACAGATGCGCTGAATTTCTCCCAGGACAGAGGTTGAATTTCTGAAAATGCCTGTTTAAAAACTGTTTTTGAGAGGGAAAAGAAACAACTCTCATTATATTTTTCTTCAAGCATTAATTCACTGACAAGTGAAAGTATATACAGTTAATCGGGAATCAATTATTTCGAAAAACTTTCTTCCCCAAAACTCTGTGTGACTTTAATTAATATGCTTTATAGAAATCTGCTTAACATGCAAACAAGAAGAACTACAAATAAAGTTGTATGTAAAAGTTTCCACAACTATTTGAACTAGTTGAAAATGAGAGGGAAAAAAAAGTACTTTCTATGTAGAAATTGTATCAAACAACCCTGTACAATAAATCGCGTTACGTTCGCTTCAACTTTTCTCGCCTACCCGTGGCCTAACTGGCAAGGGCGAGTTGGTATTGTGAGAACGTCTTCAAACTCGTCCACCACGTCGGTTAATGGGATTGGTAAACTTCATCCGTCGATTTTGGTCGAACCTCTCCCCGTATCCAAATACCGACAGCTCAGGAGAGTTATAAAATAACATTGTGTCACTTTGGCGCTGAAAATGAGTAACCTCATTAGGTGTTGTCCCATAAGCCCCCAGATCCGATCATAATTTTCTCTTTAAATCATCAAGACGTAATCGATCCATTATCGTATATTCCTGCCTGAAGGAATCGTTTGATGACAAGTCTGTGGACGATACCTCGTGAGACCAGGCGTGGGAAAAGAAAATAACTTTTATTATTTTATTTTTTAATAATACAAAAACTGACGAACGTAATAGTTGGTTTGAAGATAATCGATTAGCAAATAATGTTGGGCGATACCTTCCAAACCTCAAATTGGAGGATCAGACTCGGCTCACTTTCAGTCGTTCGGTCCTTGGTCACAACATCCGGTCAACATTAGGTTTGGGGGGCAGGGTGGGGGCTGCTGGGGTGCGACAGTGATTTAAGGAGCCTTCAGTGTTCCCCATTACACATCCCATAAGTTCTTTCCATGATATATTCGCTAAGTCATCGTAAACCACGCGGGTCTTCCCCATCTGTTTCCACTAGGATTTTGTCTCGGAAATGTTGTAGACTTAAAACTATAGCAGTACCACAAGGACTTCAATAGCGATAAGATCTTCACAGACAATTAACTACATAAAGGCATTACCCATAAGGTCCTCTTCCAATAATTAGTTCTTCCATACTTAAATATTAAATAAAATGAAGCCAAAGAAATTATTTGTGTGTGGGAAGGAGGTCCACCGAGAGCAGAATTCTTTTTTGAAAAAAAAAGTGTAACCACCGAAAGATGACATCTGTATTTGGAAAGAGGGACCCACCGAAAGATGACATCTGTATTTGGAAAGAGGGAACCAACGACAGATGAGTTCAGATGACATCTGTGTTTGGAAATGGGGAGTCACTGAAAGATGACATTGCTGTTTGGGAACGGGGAACCACTGAAAAATTACATTTTACATCGATGTATGGAAAGGGGAACCATCAAAAGATGAAGATGACATTGATGTGGAAAAGGGGAACCACTGAAAGATGGCAATGGTGTTTGGAAAAGGGGAACCACTGAAAGATGACATTGGTGTTTGGAAAGGGGCAACCATTGAAAGGTGACATCGGGTTTGGAAAGTGGGGGTATCGAAAGCACACAGTGGTGTTTGAGAGAACCACGGAGAGCTGACGAAGTTTAAAAAATGGCGGAATCACCTTGTTGGTTACAACACGTAAATTTGTTAAATTGACAGTATGATCACACATGACAAAATTGAATCGCCCCTGTCCAAGTCATTCGACCTAACCATTCCACTGTCATTGTACCACCACCCCGGCTTCCTGTTGCTGAAAGAAATCCCCATCTGGTGATTTAGTCACCATCTTATTTATGACTGTATAGACGAATCAGCGCCCCAGTATTTAATGGAATTAAAATAGAAACATGTCTCTCTAAAAATGCTGCCGAGAAGGGTGACCTCTAAGCGGTTCGACCGACGAGTAGGGTCGTGGTCTTCGACCTGAAACCGACAAACCCCTGGCTTGGAAAGCCGAAGCTGAAGTCCGATGTTAAGTGTTAGGTGCTAGTCATACATTATTACAGTCGCTGTACGGATCTCAGGCAAAGCATTTAGATGCAATGCCGATGATGAAAACCACAAAGTACCCGTTGAGGGTCGGGTTACTCCGAAGCGACCGTTTCGTCCCCCTCAATTAACTAGCAACGCTACTGAGCGGTGCCGGTTTAGGGCCAGGAGCGCCAGTACGGATTAGTCAAAGGTACCGCTAGGAAACGCTTTTGAACGCCAGCTCTAAGGAGACCTTCCGGTGGGGGGGGGGGGGGGGGGGGGGGGGGGGGGTTAAACCCTAGGTAGGGCAGTGATGATCCCCCGCTTTGCGGCGATGCAAACCATTGAGACTCGTAACCTTTGCCGGGGTGGCGCCAAAGTGATACTCTGTTGACAGCGAGTCGTAGTAGGGAATTCCACCCCTCCCTCGGGAGGCTAACTTATGGGAGGCGTTTTTGACCTATAGTGTCCTGGACGGCCAGGCGGCCGCTTGTAGCAGCGACCGCTCCGGTGGGGCTTCGAATGGATACTTGACACTAGTTAGGGTGTCCCTGAGTCCACCTAACTCCGAATGGATACCTGAAACTAGTTAGGGTGTCCCTGAGTCCACCTAGCTCCGAATGGATACTTGACACTAGTTAGGGTGTCCGAGTCCACCCAGCTCCGAATGGATACCTGACACTAGGAAATAAAATTGAGCGATTGTGCCACACAATCCCCCTCATAGCCATAAGAACATAGTACGCAATAATCTTCTTAAAAAGGAGTGTCTGTATTGTTTTTGTGTTCTTAAATTAGACCAAATGTCAGCAAAGTTTTCAATTCCTTTAGTTTGGATTAAGTTACCACACCTCTTATTTCAAGATGTACTATGACAATACACATGTTCCCCGTAAAACATAATTTTTAGGGCAAAGCGCTTTAATTTCATGTACACACATTTAATTTTTTTTTCTTCTTCTAACATTGTATCTATGCCTTAGCACAACATTCACAGACAATAAAGTCTTTCAGTCTGAAATAATCAATATGGGGGAAAATTGATGAAATAATTTTGAAATAGTTTTTGCCTTAATCTCTACTGCAATAGCTATAAATTATATAATCAGTGAAGTTGGAGGCAATGGAAGTGTATTCGAAAGACATAGTTGGTCAAACACATACAAGCTACAGTAGCCAGATGGGAAGATCATGGAGCAAGAATGGCAAACGAAAGGCTGCCTAAACATCTCATGTAGTGACAATGCAACACATAGCATGATTGGTGTGATGGGGAGTTAATTAACACTCCTTATAGCATGCACAAAATGCTCATGCAAACCCATTGTTGGGAGATTATCCTCTAAGAATAAATACACAGCTCTATCTGCCCCAAATAATTTCTTTTTAAAAGGAGTGTCACAGTTAAAAGTTAAAACTGAAGTGTAATTTCAGTTTTTAAAGGCATTGTTCAAAGTTTACGTTTCTTTTTTGTGTGTGTGTTTTTGTTTTATAAGGTTGCTTTAATGTGAATGCATTTGCCTGGAAAAGTCTTCAGGATTGCTCATAAACCTTTGCCTGAAAAATGTATTTTTTATTTATATCGAAATCTTCAGTTCTAAATTGTTCAGATAGACAATAAATGGAATACAAAACACATTTATATATTTCTTTTGATGTAAGAAGAAAATATAAATTATAATGAAAAGCAATAGTAACAATAGCTCATTTTTAGAAAATAATTGTTTATGCCTCTTCTAGCCAAATGCTCATGAAAGATTCAATAGCAATAGGATGATGATAAAGATAAGGGACACTACTTTATTAGCCCAGTGGCCAAGATTCAGCTTCCAACCAGGGGTTTGCTGGCCCTGAACACTGTATTAACAAAGTTAATTAACCTATGTAACAAAGTGATAAATTTAAGATACATTTTTAAAAAGTTATAATAACTTTTTTCAAAGGCTTAAAAGACAACACAATTAATAATGCATTAAAGCTAAACAGATTTTTTATGACCAAAAATTAATGAATGCTTTCTTATTTGATTTTTGCCTGGCAGAAATTTTTTGTTTTAAAGTCCTATAACCTCTTTTTTTTTGAGGTTGTAGGGGATTCTAATGTTTCCATTAGAACATTCTTGGGCTTAATAGACACTGGCGGCGCCCATCCCTCTCCAAGTCAGCGGAGGACTTTCTTAGCGTTAGTCATTTCTCAATATTCTTATATTGGTTTTCGTGGGCTCGATCCCACGCCCCTCAGCTTGTGAGGCGAGCGTACTATTGACTTTGCTACCCAGAAAAATAGGCGAGCAAATTCATCTATTTATTTATGTCAGGCACTGATTTTTTATGAAATACTGTCGCTAAATGATGGACAAAAGTTAAATTAAACATTGTATATAACTATAAGCCTATTTGACAATCAATAAATGCTCTTAACCTATTGCGAGACAGCCACATATGAAACATCATGTAGCTGGAAAAAAAAACTTTATTTATGAATAGCTGTTATGCAAAAAATTTATAAAGATTTACACACATTCTCAAATAGATATTGATTAACTGCCCAGCCATTACAAGATTTAAAAAAAGACAATTTATGATTATCATGATGTTTACTTTCTATAGTATAAGGTAAAAAAAGAGATTTGGGTGGGTAAATGAATATATTTGTTTAAACCTGACCACCACTGATCTCCTTTTAGTTAAAATATTGCAGTGTTAGCTCAGATCTGACTATAACAACAGAGTTAATAGACCTATCCTACTGAGAAGCTATCCAAAGATTTTTTTATTTGTTTCAAAAGCCGAAAACAAAATATTCTGACTAGACAGTAAATTTGATGGACGATAAATAAATCAAAACAAGAAAATAATGTTTTAAAATGATTCATATTATGACAAATAAAGACTAAAATAAGGACTCCCTGATTTTCACATATGTGCAGAGACTAAGTGAGCTGGTACACTAATATCCTATAAAAAAACCTCTTTTGCATCATTTTAAAATAAATAATGGTCTAATTACTTGCTAAATAAGATAGAAATAAAATTTCTCTATGATGAGTGTGAGTTTTTAAGATATGTTTTAAGGTGCTTATTCAAGTTTTACTTTCAGTAAAATAAAGTCTAAAACTGCTCAATGAGGACAATGCCAAGCACAAAAAAAAGGTATAAATTATAAATCTCTGTATTTGATTACAAGAAATGATAAACAAATAAAATTCCCATTCAATTAAAATTGAAAAACAAATTTGATTTTAAAACATAAAACTTTGAAAACAATCATTAAGTTTTTGAAATAAAATGTTTTAAATATCATTTATCCATGCCATACATTCCCTTAGACCATCACAAATAATATCCACAACCATCCAGAAAAAATTGTAAGTTTTAAAAAAATATACATGTCACCCCTATATAAAAAGCCTTCATCACAATTAGATTAGAGATTCATATCAATTTTGAAAAAAAATGTTACCCTTCTTTAAAATTCTTAAAAAAACAACTATTGAAAAAAAAAAAACTATTGCTCAGGGGAGGTTTAAGATTTCTCATTAATTCCTATGCTGAAACTGAAAATAAGTGGGTTTAATTTACACATCCTATTTGAGTTGCATACTGGGTGATACAAGTCAGCACTCTCTAATATTACTGCTTGCAAGAAGTGTGACATATTATTTCCCTTTGACTGGGTTTTTCCTGCCAACAAATGATCTGCTTCTCAGAAAGTTTTTAAAAAAAATATTTTAAAAAAATGTATAATTCATATGGGAACTAAGATCCAATGTGCACTTACGAAAAGTTCATCAAATAAAGATAAATCATCCTTATTGGGGTGAAAATAAATAGTGGAGTTCTAGAGAATTAATTAACATTATATTGTCAAAAGAGTATTTTCAAAGAGTAAAAAGAATTTCTTTCTGTAAATACTGGATCTACTGGATTTTAAAACTGTGTTACCTCTATAAATAATTTTTAATATAATTATATTGCTTTTGCTTTCAAATCAAAGGGCTTGGTAAGGAAAATATATAGTTTTGAGTAATGTTTCTAAAGGTCACTGACCCTTGACTTAGAAAAATGTTTCAGAAGTAAGCAGTCATTACAATATTAAAAGTATAGTTACGGATGTATGACTGTTACCAACAGATATCCAGTTGTATTTAAGTGACTTATGCAATGTCTTAAACCTTGAATGCTATTTTAAAAACAGCATTAATAAATGAGAAACTTGATGTATGAAAGTAACATTGACACATGATAATAAAATGCCTTTGAAATCATACTAATTCTTTTAATTGTGTGGAGATCTTTATGTTGAATTTATTTAATCAAGATCTATAAAATTATTTCTCGAGTAGTCTTAGACTGCAATTAAAAAATGTACTTAAATAAAAATATAATTATGCACAATGTGCTATGCTCCTTAAACATATCAGGAGCTTTTAAAGTGACAGGAATATATTTTATAATATAACACGTATATAAATCATAAATTATCCTATCATAAGACAAAAACAACATAAAAGTACAAGGCAACTTGGTTTTTTAAAAAATATATGTAGATTACACTCAACAACATTTTGGTATCAAATTTTAGGGAAAACACAAAAATATTCACCCTTCAAGTATATTTTTAATAAAAAGCCCTGGTAAGAACTTTGAAATGGTCAATGAAAAGTAATTTATTTATTACAAAAATATTTTTATTTGACTTACTTATCAACAAAAACAAAATTTTTAACTAAATATGTGAGCTGTGTCAGGAATATAACTTCAAGCCAGATCTATGGTCAAACCGCAAGGGGAGGGAACTTGAAAGGGCAGACACCTCCCAATAAAGGCTGCGAGACAAGAAGAGGCGGTAGAGTAGGACACCAGCTATAGACTGGCAGATAAGAACACCCATGGTGATAAGCTGTGGAAAGAGCAGTTAAGATCGTCATTCTCAAGAAAAGACAGGCTGTTCAATAAATGATGTAGTGGAGATAAAGGGTCATCAGTTTTAAATCTCTATAGTGTCATTGCTTTTGATTTTTAATTTTATTTTTTTAAAGTAATCAAAATGTTTGAAAACAATGAAATACATTTGGTTTAAATATTACATATTCTAATTAGGTTGGAGAATTTTAATGATATATGAAATGTTTGGATTTCAAATCATTACTCTGAAATGATGACTTTTAATCGTGAAATATCCTCATTTGAAATAAAATATTTTTAATTAAGTGGCTAATTTATTTTTACAAATTTGCAGTCATTGCGTAGTAACAATTTGTTAACAGTTTAAATGCAAGCTAAGGAAAGACATAAAAATGTTGCACACCTTATATCGTAAGTATTCTGAGAATATCAATGTAGAGAACACAATGACTGGATAACAAAGAAACCACATCATACACAACTGTTGAGATAAAAGAGCTTATAAAAAATAATACTCCTTAAAACAGAATATGCATATATGTACAACAATATTTGAGTAAATTTTAAAATAAATTTAAATTAATTAATTTAAGTTAAATTAAAAAAGACAGGATGTTGAAATCTTTGTACAGTTATGTTTCAATAAAACCTTTCATAGGTAAAAAATCGTCAAAAACTATCAAAGTTGTTATAAGTATAGGAAAACTAAAATCTACAATTTAAAAGAAAAAAAAATATAGTAAAGTTAAGGTATGAGTTGTGTAATTCTTGTAATAAGACCAATTTCAATTGAATAAACTGCCCGTTTCAAGTTTACCAGTACTAAATATTCATTCAAAAATAATTTAAAAAAAAACAACAAATCTATTTTTAAAAAAACAGCCACTAGGAAACCATCCCTGGCTCAGTTTATACTTAATGAAGTGCTCTACCTTAGTAAATGAGCTGTAGAACTTTCTTTTCAGGCTGCTCCTCTCTGAGGCAATCAGCTGTTTCAGTTTGATAGCAAACATCCCGGCCAGCAGTAGACGCAACACAACGAGAGAAATGCCAGCATAACTTCGCTGAGCATGGTACAACCTGCGGCTCTGGTCCAGGCTCTGCTCCCACATGAAGAGAAGACCCTGATGGAGGAAAAAACACACATGAAACCCAGTATTACACAGAATTAAACACTTTTAAATACAAGAACAAAAGCATTAGATTTTGATGAAGCTACTTTTTCAATCTACAAAAGCTTTTTAAATAAGGTGGAAAATTCATTTTAAATGGATCAATGAAGGAAAATAACTTAGTGAAATAAAAAAGAAATGTCACAGTTACTTATGTATGATTCTTAATATTAATATGCTTCCAGACTTCGAATGTAAAAATTATGTAGCTGCATAAAATTTTAATCATTCATAAAATTGTCCCCAGTCTCAAAATAATTACCCTTGTACTGCCATCCCCAGATCATGGAACTTGAGCCATCAAGATAATTTAACAATCAACATCAGAAAACAATAACAAATAACTACATAAATTAATAAAACAAAAACATAGATACAGTTATGTATGCACTCAAACTTCCAAGCAAATTTAATTTTCTAACCTAAATCTTTCAAAAATAAGAAAATAACATGTTGAAATTCATGCCCCTTGAATAGCAAAACTGAGTGAAATGTATTTTGTTAGATGAGGGGAAGAGAAAGATTGGCAATTATTTTACAAACCTGGTCTTTCAATGCTCAAATGTTAATTACCCATTGTACGCATATAGGAACAAAACAGTGACATGAGTGAAAAATCTAATGACTGATTTTATAAACCCCCCCCCCCAACTTTTATAAGGGGGGATAATCTGCCCTTGACGTCACAGTGTGTTTAATATGCAGCTAACAAAACAACATAATCCTAATTGCATGTGGTTATTTTAAGGCATAGAGCTCTCAAAGCTAGTTTCTTTTACATCCTCCTGAAAAAGGATGTATAAATGATGTGGGTTTATCATAAAGATTGCTTATGCTTTATATTTGGGTGACTTTAAAAAAAAATGGTTCTTGATGTAATTATGAAAATACTGTACTTCTGGAAACTGATCTTTTTCTTTATAAGTTTATAATTCTTTTAAAAACATACTTAATATACCTGATACGAGGTTTACAATGCTTTATAGGTAGAAAAAGAACTAGACATTGTCATGATTGGTGTCCAACATGCAGAAATGCAGAATTGGTTTTCACAAATGATGTGAGCTACAATTAGTAATATATCAATGACTAACTATGCAAGATAGGATATTTTGGTGGTTTATTATTTTTTAAATAATGATACCAAAATCAAAATACAACAGAAATATAATTAAAATTCCATTAACACTTGAATATTTTCTGTTCAATTTTTTTCAATGTAAATGTATATATTTCTTGATAACTGATAAAATTATGTTATATTTTTTCCAATGCCTCACATAAAAATCCCTTATATACATGTATTTTCTGAAAATAGGTACAGTTCTGTAAATTAAAATAATATTAGCAAGCTAATTGGAGAGTGAGTTAAAGGAAGAAAAAATATAATATTGACAAAATTTTATTCATTGGTGAAAGATCACATAACATTTTTTATATAGTTCCCAATGTATATTATAGAATTCCTTGTCAATTTTCTATTAGTATATAAGTTCTTATATGGCTCTCAGTCTTTAAGTCCTTGTCATTTTAGTATTAAAAATTGAATTAGTTAAAAAAAGGCTTGAAACTCCAACATGTTTGCTGCATAAGACAGTTTGTGGGTTAAATATTCAACAAAAAAATAAACGTTCATTCCGTCTGCTGCTGTCTGCTCAAAAGTATTAAGTTTTATAGCAGCCAGAGCACAAAAAATAAAGGCACAAAACGTACCTGCATAAGACCTAGAACAAAGACAACCCTGGCAGACATTTTTTTACTGATGGTGCGCAGGTGTGAGTATCGACACACTGAGTGGGCAGAGGCTAGGGACCAACCCAAGGACAGGCTGAGCAGCATGAAAAGCATGGTAAATTGGGAAAGCATGTCTAAAACTGAGGGGAAAATAGAGCATGATTTTTATACTAATAAACATTGCTATATTTTTAACATGGCTAGTTTTACACCATTATTATTTTTTAAGATTACAATGATTGGTATCTTAAAAAAAATCAGTAATAAATGTAATAAAATAATTTCAGAAGTATAATTAATTTACACTCAATGCAATGTTTTTGACAGATGAAATAGAAAAACTTTAAATTGATGCAAACAAAATAAACATTTTTTAAAATGATAATTTTTAGAAATTGTTAAATTTTAATTTCAACTTACATTCTGAGAGAAGCTCAATAATAGGGGATCCCACTCCATCTCTTGAGTACCTATAGTATACAAATAACACAGCAATAAAAACAAAGACATGAGCATTAACATCTGCAGAATTTCTATAGACTTTCTGACAAAACTCATTATTACTGTTGACATTTCTATTAGTTAGTCCCTTAAATTTTATTTAATACAAAAATAAACTGATGCAGTATGTTCTCAAATATCAATATCAACAGGGAACCTATTTTTCTGTCAAAAACCTTAATGGGTAATAGACAAATACATTTTATAGACGAAAGCACAAAAGATATAAAATCTTGAGATTTGTGCATATTGGTGTCATAATATATGGGGTCTAAAAATCATATTTCAAGTCAACACAATACCTTAATGTCATTAGAAAGCAATAATTTATTAATTAAGTATAAATAAACTCAGCTTTGAAGTTTGAAGTCTTTAAAGTAAAATTCATTTTATATTTAGTTGCTATGACCTTAAATAAAGAAAAATAATAAAGAAATTAAACAACCCGTAAAAACACAGTTTTTGACTATAAATCCCTTTTATATGAGACAGAACTGAAAGAATTGATTACATTCAAAACAAACATTTACAGACAGAAATTGAATTAACTACCAAATGCTCTAAAATGGGGACCAGGGGGAGGGTGCGAGGTGTTTACCAATCAATCATTGGTTTGAACTCTGCAAACTCGTGGATGCAAACAAAAACAGACGGCTATTATACATTTATGTAGAAATAAACTAAAAGTGCATTAATTCAATTACAGTACATTTGATCGATCTAAAATTTTGAAAATGCATTGTTAGGTGACAGAAGTCTATGTGCACAATTTTAGCTCGATGGTATCATGGGAAGTGGGTAATTTTTTACTCTTTTTTTTTTCCTGCCGTAAGGACGAACGGACCAAGAGAGAGAGAGAGAGAGAGAGAGAGAGAGAGCCAACGGTGAAGTTAATATAAGGGATTTAAAAAGACATTAATTCACACCCAATTGTTTTATGCACTTTCATAAATGATACAAAAGTTGGGACATAAATTAACTGTTTCTATAAAACATACCTGTAAAAATGTATAATTACTATGAAGGCTGCAACTGCTTGCAGTGACATTGACAATGTGAGGAGCTGAATGACAAGCTGCATGGGGCCTCCTTTAGTGAGGGTGTCCCACAACTGGGGTGCAACAACACAAGCCACCACAAAGTAAATCAAAGACAAGAGCTGGTAAAACTTGAGAAGCCCTGGAGAGCAAACAGATCACATGGCAACATTAC
Organism: Radix auricularia; assembly: GCA_002072015.1. Classification (NCBI taxonomy): domain Eukaryota; kingdom Metazoa; phylum Mollusca; class Gastropoda; family Lymnaeidae; genus Radix; species Radix auricularia. Next base: position 307,479 of record MUZC01001678.1, read on the forward strand.
CATACAGCTACATGTGCTGATATTAGTATTAGTTCACAAATAAAGCTTAAATTTATTGTCTTCTTACACAAATAGTTTTTGTAATTTGTTTTTTATTAAAAAGCTTTATGCAGTCCCATTCTGTATAATAAACATGTGCTAGAAATTGTTAAGATTTAAATGATAGACTGCAGAATTTTTAATGCACATTATGAAAACATGTGCTCTTTAAACTGTTGCACATTGTTTTTAATTGTCTGTTTTTAATTTTTTAAAAAAATTTTGTATTTGTCTCCATACCAGTCTCCTGATCACTGAAGTGTTCTGTTGGATTTCCAAGGCTATCAGGGTTTAACAAATGTAATGTGTATTCAATGAAATTAGGTTCTTCAAGAGGTATTTTGGGCCTGCCTGGCTCACAAGTATATAGGTCAACATAAACAATATGCCAAATGCGAGGAGTTACATAGTAAGAGATAGCTCGGGTCCCACTTGTCTCATTGATGCGAACTGAGAATGTTGAAGTGAGAATTTTTTTTAAAAGGGTTTTAAATTTTCTACATAGCAACAAAAAAAAATATTCTCATACAATGAAATTCAAACTAATTTTTTTATCATAATGCTAAATCATTTAAATCCTGCTTTAAAAATATAACTGTGACAAGTATTTCACATGTGCAATTAATGTGATATGAACGTCTTACATTGTGAAGTGTCTTTATTTTCAAATAAAAAATAAATTTTCACTGTATTTAAATCACAATTGTTAATTTTGAAATGATATGTCATTTTGAAGAAAAAATTTTGGTGTCAAATAGGAAACACACATTTTTTTCATCCTAGGTGATTACACAATCTTGTTGGTTGTTTTTTAAATCCATTTTTAAAAATTTCCTATTTAAATAACTAATAATATCTCACTTATAGTCCTAGCCTTGCCAAGCCGTCGATAACAATTTGTATCACTTGCAGCATTTTTCCAGTCTTCAGACACAAACAGATACAACTTTGGCTCTGTACCTGTTATGTTCACTGTAAAGTTTAATACGGCATTACCTGCAAAAAAGAAAAAAATAGATAAAGTTGGATATGTTTTTTTTAATTTTTAATAAAAACCTAGAAAACCTTTAAAGATCTCTTGACCAACAAACTAAAATTTTACAAACTACATTTTATTTGGCCTAAAAATTGTTCTTAAGTTTTTTTATTCCAAATTAATATTTATCTAGTATCTATTGGATTGACAGTATTTATTAAGGCTGGTGACACAAATCTTTCTTTAAAAGAATAACCTCTAGTTGTTAACATAAGTAGTCAATCCATGGCAAAAGATAATCATATTTTATAAATGTTATAATACAACTACTACTTTTAGTAAAATTCTGAGATATTTGTGTTCACAAAATCTGAGAAAGACAACAAGTTAATTGTAATAATAGTTGTAATGTATTAATAATAAATAGATAATTCTTTATTTACCATGAAAAGCAAAGGAAGTAATATATTGCCCTTTCTCTCCTTGAGCAATATATGTATTAAATACTCCATGGACAGTTTTAGCCCTTAGCACATCTGGCAATAGTTGAATAACCACCCAAAATAATATCTGTGAACTTTTGCATCTGTTCATTGATGCTGTTTGAAAATTAGAAGTGTAGGCCATGTTGCATATTTTGCTCACATGACAAAGACATTAATTCTAGGTAATTTACATTTGCATTATATCAAACCATTCAAAATGAAAGTAAAACTGATTTCAAAAATGAAAAAGCATGGCCAGCTTTTAATAATTTTCATTCAGTTCATTTCAGTGCAGGCTAAATAAAGTTCCTGTGAACTGTGAATTATTTTTTTTTATTACTTTAGAATTTTTAAAGTTTGAAATTGCAACACTTGTAATGAAATTTCTAGTGACCAAATCAAGATCAACCTCAAAAATTTAAATTATTAATTGGCATTTGGCATAGAAAAAGAAAAAATGAAAAGTCCACTGAAATAAGCTTAGTGCACTATTTAAAATACAGAATAACATATCTCCCAAATTTAATAAAAATATGAATGCCAGAAAGTATATAATAAAGATGCAGCTTTTTAACATGATCATATTTGTCAAGGAACTCATAGAACACATTTTAGCAGTGCTTTAAACAATTCTTTATAAATTAATGAATAAAAATTTATTTTTTGAATGTTTTACAAGGACTGTTATTATAATTACTTCAGGATAGATAGCAAAATAATAACTTCATAAAGAAACAGCTTTTTCTCCAAGGTAATATTTCAATAAAAACTTTCTTAAGATGTAAATGTTGATAAATAGTAACCGTCCATAATTGACGTCACTCATCTAGGGGGGAGGAGGTGTCAACACATTTGTGACCATGTGTGACCAGCGGCGGGAATGTTTGAGAAAAGTGACATCACATCAAAACTCCCCAATTTAAATAAAAGTTCTACTTAAATATTTGATTTCCCACAATTTATTTTATGATGTTTTACATGGCTTCAAATGTGTTATGATACTGGATTGCAACCTTACACTAACATACTTAAATGACAAAAAAGTGATTTGAAACATAATTTTTTTCAAATAGAAAATACAGCTTTTGAAAGTGGGGGGGGGGGCGACGACTAATGCTTTGTGACGTCATATTGGAGGAGGGTGTCTAAGTTTTGGTGATGACAATAAAGTTACTTGTTGGTTACCACTGGTGTGAGGTGAATTTGTATGAGATAGAAGAAAGATAAAAAAACATGGGCTTGAAAGTAAATTTTATGCACACACAAATAATCTAAAGGTTCTTAGAACTTAGAACTGCTTCTTCTTCTGTGTTCTCAAAATCTTTTTGAAGGAGGAATTAGATCACAAGCCCTATATCCGTGATGTATTGCGCTGTGGCTGTCAATTGGTTCAGTCCACCAAACAGCTTATTGTGGAGGGTAGCTTCATGGGGCCAAATGATTGTTCGGGTATGGTGGTACAGAAGGCAGTTTTGCAGCACATGTTCTGCGTTCTCTTCAGCTGTTCCGCAGGGGCACATTACGGTTTCTCCAATTTGAAGTTTGCGGAACAAGTGCTGCCTAAGTTTGTTATGGCGGGGTGTTTAAAGAATCCATCGCTTTCTAGGTGGTTGACTTTCAGCTCGGACCATCTTTCTGCTTCACTGCTTTTGAGAAACACCTTTATTTCTTCGGGGTGTGGGGGTTGGTCTGTCTGGATTTGTTTGCCTCCAGTTTTTGCCAGGGAGTCCGCTGTGTCATTACCTTCAAGTTCTACATGGCCTGGGATCCATTGGAGAATAAGTTCTTTTGTTATTTATCTTAGATTCAGTAGTTCTATATTGAGTGATTGATTGATCGAGTTGTTTGGGTTTGGAGAGACTGGAGCACTTTTTTTTGCATCAGTGAGGATGACAATCTGGCTGTTTTTGGAGAGCGGGTGGGTTGTTAGAGTTCTTGCAGCAAGGTCTAGTGCTTTTCTTTCTGCTCTAGTGCTATCTGAGAGGCTTCCTATGGCAGTTGCTTTTTCAAGGTGTTCTCCATTAGGCCATTCTATAAGGATGCCAGCTCCTCCATTTGTTGTGTTTTTTACTGAAGAGCCATTGGTGTAGACTCTTATCCATGAGTTTTCAGGGTATTGATCTCTGATGTTGTTTTTTACGGTTTCTTTCAGTATGTTAGTTGCATAGTCAGATTTTATTCCTATGTTGAATAAATTTACTCTGATTTTTAGAGGTGGACTTGGGTCCCAGGGTGGGAAGTGGCTCTGGGGTTGGGTCGCTTCAATCATGATATTATCAATTTTATGTTTATTTTTTAGAAGTTTGGCTTCTTGTATAAAATTTGATCTATGGAGTCTTAGAAGAGTGGGATTTTTGCATCTTGGGTTTTAGAGGGTGATGTCTTGATGCTTCTAATTTGGTGAATTGTATTAAGGTTTTGGTTTCTCGTCTAACTTCCATAGAGCTTAGGGTAGCTAAGTCCTCCATGGATCTGATTGGGGTAGTTTTCATTGCTCCTGTTATTATTCGTAGCCCTAGGTTTTGAACTTTGTCTATTTTTTGGAGGTTCGTTTTGGCTGCTGTGCCCCACACTGATGCTCCATATTCTAGTGTAGGTCTTATATAACTGGTGTATGTTTTCTTGGAGTTTTTTGCGTTAGTTTTTTCATCAGTGCCAATCTTTGGATTTCCTTTTTTTGTGCATTTTCTATGTGGTTTTTCCAGGTTCACCTATGGTCAAAAGTAACTCCTAGATATGTCGGATTGTCATTTTTTTCCCAAGATTGTTTTGTAGAGGGTTAGTTTGACGCTACATTGTTTGGTTGAAAGGGAGAAGATTGTGTTGGTAGTCTTTTTGGACTTTATGGACACACCCCATTTCTTAGACCATATGTTGAGGTTGTTCAGTGCTTCTTGCAGCCTAAATTTTGAAGTGCCTGTGTATTTCTCTGTGCTAAATAGAGCCAGATCATCAGTGTACATGCTGCCTTTTACTTTTCTAGGGATGATTTTTAGTAAGTCGTTTATAAAAATTAGAAACAGTGTGGGTGACAGAACACCTCCCCAGGGAACTCTATTTTGTATCGTAGCTGTGTTGCTTCTTTTTCCTTGAATTTTGGCTTGAGCTTTGCGATTAGTTAAATATTCTGTAATTCTGTTCAACATTCTGTGGGATACCTGGGTATTATGTGGCTTTAGAATAAGACCTTTTTTCCAGGCCTTATCAAATGCTTTTTCTAGGTCAACCCAGACGATAGTAGTTGATTGTTTTTCCTGGAAGCCATCTTTTATTTCTTAGGGCTGTGTTAGTTATTTGATCTTCCTTTGATCTGCATTTCCTGGAACCTGCCTGTTCATCTGCTAGTAGATTTTCGGATTCAAGTACCCACATCAGTCTATTGTTAACAATTCTTTCCATCAGTTTTCAGACTCCACTAGTCAGACTTATTGGGCGGTAGCTGTCAACTTGGCTCCTTGGTTTGCCATGTTTCAGTATTGGGATCATAATAGCTTTTTTCCAAATAGTTGGAATTTTTCCAGATTTCCAGCTAGCATTGTATATTTGTAGTAGTTTTTTCTTAGCCAAGGGTCCTAGGAGAGTGAGCATATGATATGAGATCTCATCTATTCCTAGAGCTTGTTTGGGTTTAAGGAGTTTCATAGAATTCATGAGCTCTTTCATACTTAGGTTTGCGATCATTCCATGAGAGTGTGGTGTAGCCATTTAGGAGCTTTTTCTATTTTGTCTTTCACTTCTTTGGATCTTTGTTCACTGATACTGATATTACCTACGCCACTAAAGTGGTTATAAATTTTGTAGCAGCTTCAAGGCCTGTGAGATTTTTATTGTCTGCTTCTAAGACTTTTGTAGAACATTGGTTTTCCTCTTGGTTAAGACTTTTGTGCAATTTTCCATTGTTTGTGTCCACATTTAGTTGTTCTGCTTTTTCTTATAGAAGAGAGATATTCCTTTCTGAAGTTGCATTTGCGGCTTTTAGTTGGATGTTGTTTTCTTCGGTTCTGGATTTTTCTGCTAGATTTCTTGCATTGATGGATTCGTTGTGAAGTTGTTCTAAATGTTGAGACCAGTTTTGTATGTAATTTTTTCTGGCTCCCCTGGGGATAGATTCCTTAGCTGCTTTGAGGAGAGCTCTGGAGAAATCAGAGTAGGATGTGTTTACCCGGTTTGTTTTGCAGTTGATGTTTGTCACATATTCATCTATTAAGTGGGCAAAAAGATCCCAGTTTGCTTTCTTGTAATTCCATCTGGGAAGGGTGGAGTTTACTATGGGCAGTTGAGTGATTTCTATATTGATGAGAATTAATCTATGATCACTAGTAGCAAGTTGGTCACTGACTTCTCTTTTACTTCCTTTTGGATAATTTGTTGGTAACAAAGGCTAAGTCTGGAGTTGATTTTGTCTTCCATAATCTGGAGTAGAAGGTGAGAGTGTCTTCTGGTTGGTTTAGGAAAATAAGTCTGTTTTCAGTTTGCCATTCCTCAACTTCTTCTCCTCTGATGTTAAGGTCTGTGTACCCCAGCTCTGGGAATGGCTTTTCGTCACCCAATATTATGTATTCTTCATTGTTTGGGATTTGAATTCTTTTAAGTTCTAGTTCTTTGTCTGGGGGGCAGTAGCAGTTGCAAACGTTTATGTTCCCTCGGAGGAGGATTAGCTTGGTCCCCAATATTTCTGATTGAGCTGAGCTGGGTATAGAGATATCTGGTTTGGATGTTGTTTTTGACTAAAGTTAGAATTCCCCCTTTGGTTCTGTTTTCTCTGTCTTGTCTGATACGTGCATAGCCTCTAATAGAGAAGCACAACTTATTGTTTAGGTGCGTTTCTTGGATGCATGCCACATCTACTTCATTTTTATGTAGGAAGATCTTTAAGGCTTCTTTTTTCTTTTGAATGCCCCCTGCATTCCATTGTTGGAAGACTAAATTCTGTTTTGTTTTTCTAGTTCTAATTTGGTCATTAAGGTTTACTTACTTATCTCTACTCCTGATTCAACGAGAAGAGGAGGAAGAACCACCAGCTCACTTGGGTGGGCTCCTTCCACAGGCAGGACGCCACATTTATATTTGTTATCATCTATTTCCTCCATCATTTTTTAGTATTTGCGTCCCACAAGTTTTGAAACATTTGGCCCGTGGTCTCAACTTCAGCCTGCTGTTTTTCTGGATGTGCTTCCCTAGCCTTTGGTCAGCCAAGACCATTTGCAAGGCAGCAGTTTTTTTCCAGAGTTTTCTCTCCTAGATAAATTGCTATCCTTAGCTAACATCCTCATCTGTCCGGGTTTAGAGTTTGAGCGCTCTATGTTCGCTTTTTTTGCAATTATTTCCTTGGGTTTATGAGACATTTTTTAAAGAGTATCTTTACCACAGAATACCCCACCTCACCCTCCATAATAGCAAACCAGTTGGTCCGCGGCCGCTTATTTAATATTCTCAGCTAACCTTAATATCTAAAGGTCTTTCCTCTATCCGCCACCCGAGGACGCGCTTGGTAGGAGATGATAGCTCCCCACTGTGCTAACACATATATTTATTCATACATGTAAGAATTTAGAACAATTTCACTTTTTATTCACTAAATAGTTTAGTCTACTTTAAGGAATTCTTGATAATCATGGACGTCATGATGATTGATGTGGTCATTAACTTCACATTTAAATTTAATTGTAGACCAGTGAAGGGTGTCGTAAAGGTTCTTGAAATAAATGTAAATTATATAAATATAGTATAATATAGGCATAGTCATTAGAATGTCATTAGCATTGGCAACTCTTACTCTTACCAAATATAGAATCCTAGAATAAAATGAATAAAGAATAAAATAAGACTAAGAAAATTTCAATTAAATTAGACTAATGATTAGTAAAGCTGATAGCAATGGCAATAGTAATAATTAATAATCAAACAAATATGAATGAGAATGAGAATGCCAAAAACCTGATTATGTTATTATTAGGGCTGCGGAAATTATCGTTTAATTTCTCGATTAATCGGTAAATTTTTTATCGATTAAAATTATTTTAATTGATAAAATAGCGAATAAAATTAAGGAAAATGTTTTAAATAAGCTGTCAATTTATTTAACAAATAATGACTTAATTAATAATTAACAATAATTTGCTTTTTTATGTACAAACTCCTCCATTTTGAAAAAAAAAGATTTTTAAAGTGTAAACTTTAAATTTAAAGCAAGCTGTTTTATAGGAAAGTTACATAAAAAATTAAACATTGTTTTTTACTTAATTAACAATAACAAAATTTAAGTTCATTGACATTATATTAAATTGAACTTCTTATATTTAAATTAGAAAATGTCAATTGCCTGTTTTTGTTACTTCCCTTGCAATTATTTTCAGTTTAATGACGTCATACATTTTATTTTTATTTTTAGCTTTAATTTTAATCAAAATTATCTATTAATTATTCGGTAATTTTTCAAAAGTTAACGATTAATTTTAAATTGATAGATAACAGCCCTATCTATTATTATTATGGCAAATTCAAATTATGCATTATAAATTATACAGTTATAGTTATACAGCTCTCATACGTCATAATGTCATAACTATGTCAAAGTCCTACTGAAGCCTACTGGTCTCAATATGACAATTGATAATATAATATTATATCATCATTATGATTTATGGATTATAATAATAACGATCAAAATCAATAAAAACATGACATAACGACATAACTCATAACGGGATTCTAAATTAACTAAATAATACTAAATAACATGACATAACGTATGATAACATTAACGACAAGATTCAAGAATAATAATGAATCTTAAATATTATATGAATAATGACACATCATAATTAATAATAAATAATTATATTACATTGTATTAGTATTATTATTCATATTTTTATCATTCACTCATTCAAATAAAATTCAAAATGATGAATGAATTGTAATTGAATTTGAAGAATGACAATGAATTTTAATGAATGTACCTTGAAACTTGTATTTAAATTAAATAAACTATAGTTAGATAAGTTTATTTACAAGCAAGCAGTACATATCCTTGTAAATGTTTAGCTATAGCGATTTTAAAGTTTCATTTGTGTTATGACTCTACTTTAGACTTAATATTTAGAATTTAGTGATTTTATTTAGCCTGGAGTCGGAAATGGTACGTGGTCAGACATAACAAATTGCAAATCGAAAGAATCAGAACAAAACAAACAATTTTGAGGTCAGGGGTTATTTTTGGCATTTAAAACCGGAAATGAAAGCTTTAAGTAAGAACTCAACTGACTGAGAAGTGCTCATCCCCCTTTAGTGTTTAGATATGCATGTAAAGAAAATGTGTGTTTATAATAGAACTATGTATGTTAAAAAAATGTTTCTTAAAAAGCTTTGATGTCTGAATATAATGGCCTCATATCCTCCACGAAAAACAGGTACGTAAACAATAATAAACAACAACAAAAGTCCACTAACTTACTAAGTTAGTACTAAGTTACTAAGACTAAGACTAATTTTTATTTAGAAGGATGTGGCTAGCGCTACGACAATTTTGTCGTAGCGGCAGACGACCCGGTCGGATGTTGCTAGCGTTACGACATGTCGTCTGACAATGGCTTCAAATCCCGCACCGCCCCCCCCCCTGCTTGTGTTCAGCACTTTTTCGCGATGCCTTCAATTCAGAGAATTTTTCAAAAATATCTTTCAAACAAATTTAGTAACAGTAACAGTGATGGTTTATAGTCATTTTTTAAACTCTTGCCTCACCTTTTTCGTTGGTGATGCCGACTGACTGTCAACTCGCGAATCAAAAAGAAAAAAATAATATTAGCATAATTAATAACAGTTTTAGTCGTAACTGTAAGTAAGCACATAACACATTTTTACGACTGTCGTAGCAGCAGACGACCTGACCGGACTGACCGGTTGTCGTAACTCTAGCCAAGCATATGTGGATTGGATAGTGTTACGACTAGTCTAAAATCTAAATATTTTTTATTTTAACAGAATTAGTCAACGTATCTGCTTTTCAGAATAATAACAAAAATTATTAGCATACTCATTATGATGTTTTTTTTTTTTAAAAAAAAAAAATTATGAAATTTAAAAAAAAAAAAACATGACGGTGGCGGGATTCGATCCCGCTATCACTAGTGTCATATCATTGCGAGGCAACCGGCTTGTCACTTGATCTAGCGAAGCTGATGAGAAAGAGTTATTTTTTAAAATTATAAATGTTTTTCATTTAATAGCTCAATCTAGATTTTCTTTTAAACCTTTAAAATTCATTAATAAGCTTATCTACTGATCATGATATTTCATTATGAGAATTATGGTTTAGTATTTAAGTATTAGTAATAGCATATTTGAAAATATAGAAAATTGTTTACGACATGTCGTAACTTGTCGTAACGGCAGACAACCCGGTCGGATGTTGCTGGCGTTACGACATGTCGTAGCACCTGCCACATCCGCGCGGGTTGTCTGCCGTTACTTTGTCGTAGCAGTAGACACTCCGTATTTAGAAACTTACTAAGTTAGTCTAAGTTAGTAAGACGACTAAGTTAGTACTTACCTTAACTAAGTTACCAAGTATTACTAAGCTACTTACTTCTTAATAATACTTAATACTATTAATTTGATACTATAAATATTATCTATCAACTTTTTAAAATTTTAACTTTAACAACACTAAAACTGAACTGAAAGAAAACAGTTACAACAGTCAGTTGAGTCAGTGTCAGTGCATGACAAAACTGTTAAAACTCAGTCATTTGAGTCATTTTCAATTCAGATTCAGAATCAGTTTCATTTAGTTGGTTAGTGTTAGTTTTCAGAATTAGTATTAGTATTATTAGGCTATGACTTTGAGTACGAATGAGTAAGACAAATAATTAGTTAAATTTAAATAAGTTATAATTATAAGCCTTTGCCTATACTAAGGTGACCCCGGGTCCCCCTATAATTTTTTTTTGGGGGAGACCCCTCGACGTAAACGTTTAACTTTTGTGAAAAATGACTGTAAGGCACTCTTTCCTGAAGAGCAAATACCAGTTAGAAAATTAATAGGTTTTAACCTCATACGGTCACGGTCACGGTATTTACCTTATTGCTTGAATCCATCTTGAATGTGCTCATCCAGCGCAGGATGCCTGATGTTTTAATTACACGCAGACGATGGACCCCCCTGATCTGGTGCAGACCTAGTTTCATTCTCTGTAGGTGCTCCATACACATATTTCATTGACGAATGAATGCTTCTGAGAAGTTTTGGTTCTTGTAGAAGTGTTTGATATACAGTCGAAACCGCTTAAGTCGACGGCGTCGGGGAATGAAAAATGGCATCGACATAACCGATGATCGAGTTAAAGCGAAAACCATTATGGCGGCAAAATATTAACATGCGCTTGAAATTTCTATATGTACGTGTTGTGCGTTAATTAGTGATGGGACGATTAATCAGAATTGTATCGGAATATCGGGACCCTATTTCTTCACTCTTTCTTAAGGTTGTTAAGACCGTTCGTTTTTAAAGACCGTTTAAGTTTAAATATAACGCCGTTTTGCGGTGATTCCCAGATTGAGCGATACTGTGGCTTCGAAGCGACTTGCTTGATTTTCCTTACAAGCTACACAAATAAGTAACCTACACATCCCCTCATTGTCCCCGAACCATTCTCTTCTGGACTCGGAATGGTCTATCGTGACCTATATATGACTCATGACAAAGCGAACTCTTCTCTATATAAACGTACACAAATAAATTAGGTACTCCTTTTGAACCTTCAACTTTGACATATTTTAATTAATTCTAACCAATAGTTAAATGGCTTTTGCACACGGCAAATTCTTATGAATGAAACAATGAGANTTATATATTTAAAAATCTGGGGAGCCTATGATTTTGGTATCGTCCCATCACTAGCGTTAATAAATGATAATGTTCATGCACGTGTTTTTAGAGTTTTTTTTAAAACACAACAGCATTGCCGTTATTTGTTTAATGAAGCTATCGGCATGCTATAAAATTGTACATACATGTTTGCTTACAACAAAAAGTATATGTGCACCAACTGACAGCAGAAATTTACAAATTTAAAATAAAAACCAACGTCGATTATCGATAAAAACTTTTATTATTCTCCAACACATCTCTGAAACTGGCGATTTAAGTTAGCAACACAGGCGCAAGTGGGCTATGATGACGACGTCACCAGCACACATCCCAAGCTGATCGCATTGCCATAGTACCAGAAGCAACACAGAGCAAAACGCAAGTGGGCTGTGACGTCACCAGCAGCATTTTCAAAAGCATTAGTCATGGGGATCGAGTTAACCGATGTTAAGTGGCAAATTTGACCTTTTTTGTGCTCGTGTTATGAGGTTTCGGCGACTTAAAAAAATCGAATTAAACGACGAGAAAATACTAAGACAAAGAGAGAATTTGGCGGTTCCAATAAAAACCGTCGACTTAATGGGGTGGTCGACCTAAGCGAGCTCGAGGTAAGTGGGTTCCACTGTACTTAATCACAAGAATTAGAGGAACTCTCGTGAAACTCAAAATTGCACTTCATCATTAACATTGCTTCTAGTGTTTCCACTTTTAATTGTGTTTCTTCAGATGTCCATACAATATTCATAGCGGAGAAAACTCTTTCAGGGACAGCATTTGTTCCCGGGAGACACAAAACAAACTCTACAATTTTCTGAATTTGCGCACATGGTAGATCTTTATTCTTGAAAGGACGGAAGATTTCCACTCATCGACAGTCAACACTAGTCTGCTTACTATTCCAATCTGCATTTTTTTCTGGTGAAGCAAATCAGCTAACATAACTAACTTCGTCAAATAACTGGTTATCATCAATGTCAACATTCCAAATCTTTTGTCCAAAAAGTTGCAGACTCTCCTGTACTTTTTCCCATGATGTTGTCTCTTTTAACACAACCCAACTAAATGCATTCAGACATTCGAATTTCTCAACCCTGTGTTTCAGATATTCAGCACAGTTGTCGTAAAAATTTACAATGGTTCTTGTAATGTCAGTTTTGCTCACCATTCCTTCCTCTTCTAATTGAGTAATCCGCACATGTACTTCATTAGGCAAAATGTTTTTAGAGCTTCTCTTGGTACATTTGTGTATTAAATCATCCAGTGCAGAAAAGACTTCAAATGCTGTTACAGTCTGTGCTTCTATTCGCAGAATTGTCGCATGAAACACTGCAGGAATATTTTGTACGAGGCACAATTCAGCCCTTTATTTTAATTTTTTATGTGATTCATTTTTGAGTAAAAAATATGATTTGTAAAGAAAATACTAATAATAAAAAATTATCGTTCACAGAAAAAGCGGGACAAACGAGGGTTGGTGGGACATGAGGTCTAAAATCGGGACGTCTGGTCACGTCACCTATGCCACTATGCACTATAAGATTGACAATTGATGTTGTTATTAGTGTTAGTGTTAGGGGCCTAAATTATTAATTAATTAATTTATTATTGTGGAATATTGAAAATAAATTAATAGTTTTGAGTGTTGAACTAGACTCAAGTGAGAGTTAAAAGTTAGAGGTAATGCCTTAACGTTATTAACTCTTAATGTAACAAAGCGCGGTTTATCGTTTTTTACCAAAGAGCGGTAATGCGCGACTTGATAGAACTCTCTTTAGAAACAAAATTGCAGAAAATAAAAACTCTTCAGTGCATGAAAAACGATGTTTTTGACTTCCTGCAATGGTTGCTGTTTCCCTCTCTAGTGTTATCGCTCGATTCACTGTGTTTTTTTGGAAGTTTTTACGTTTTTTTTTCAAAGATGCAATTTCATTATACTTTATCATTAAAATAATAGTACTAACTACAGGTAAAAATAGTTTTAACTCAAAACGGTCTTTCGGATACATAAAATAACCATTCTTATTCTAAAAGATGACGTCAGTATGACCATAATAATAAAAATGGATTTTAATTTTACACAATTTTTTAATTTTATAACCGGTTGATCGCAATTCGGGAAATTCTTACGGTACTGAGGCGGAAGTTTTCCGAAAACCTTATGGCACATTAAGAGTATTTGATGCATATAATTCTTTTTAGTTCAAAAAAATCAATCAATAAATTGCTATTCTGAATAATTTTTTTTTTTTAAGTTCCCATTCTTTGATAGCTTTTTTTTTTTTTTTGTCCCATAACCTCCTGGTCGTAGGGGCAGGGGGTTTCAATTTTTTCGTTAGAACTTTCTTGGGATAGGTAAACTTTGTGGTGCCTATCTTCTCTCCAAGTCAGGGGAGGTCTTTTTGCTGTAGTCATTAATCAGTTTTTTTATTGTGGCATTAACGTGGGCTAGATCCCACACACCTCAGCTTGTGAGGTGAGTGCACTATTGACTTCAAACGTTATCCTCACAGTAAACCCTGCAGATAATGCCTCGCATTATTCTCACTGCTGTGTCGTTTTTACTGTGAGAATGATGCAAACTATATCTAAATTCTTATTACTGCTTATTATTTATATTATTTATGTAGCATTGCTTATTTACCTCTATTGGTTTGGAGAATATAAATTTAACTAAATTGCCATTTTAACTGTCTTTCCAGTGACAGGAATCTTATATTTTTATCAATTTTAGCAAGAACCTAAGTGGTTCATCATTAACTATTAATACCATGGATTTAACTGTTATAAAACTATTATTAACCTTTCCAGTGCACTCAACTTTGTATTTTTAATCTATATATTATAAACTACCTTTATTAACTTCCATCAAGAAAAGAATTTTACTATAATTGGACAAAACACTGTACTTATTCATAGTAGGCTAATAATTATTCTTCCCAAATCTAGAATCATACTTGTGCTTAATAAAAAGCCATTAAATTTAAAATTTTAAAGTGAGAGTTTGTAACAGTGACTAACAGAATAAATAAGACAGGCAAGGGGTAAAATGATAACATTTCTTGGAAACGTGAGCCTGCTTGAGTGTTTGCTGCAAGCACCCTCATTGTGGTTGTAAAAACAAAACAAAAAAGAAATCCAAGTGAGAAAAAATCCTGACCGAACTAGAATTCTATCCAAATACCAATAATGCAACTTAGCTTACACTAACCACTTACCTGGAGAACCTGATGGACATACTTGAAATTTTAAAATAATAAGTAATTATCATTAAATCAAGTATCATGACAGTGCTACTTAAAAAATTCAGTAATCATGAAACTGGAATTAGTATTAGCATAGAAATTACACATTTTAGCCTAAATCGAGTGATATCTGCTATTATTTTATGTATTATTAGGTGCGTTTTTTTTCTCAACGTAGTTGCCCTCATTTGACCATCCGGCCCAGCTTGAAAAAAGTTTGGTGACCCCTGTGCTATGTTATTTTATAGATCTGATGATTACTATTAACTACTATGCCTTTGGGCTATGTTCTGCAGTAGTGGTGGCCAAACTGAGGCTCTTGAGCTGCATGCGGCTCTTCTGTTCTCATGTAGCAGCTTGCAAACAATTTATGAAATGAAGAATTTTTGTTTGAAATAAATATCTAAAACAAATGAAAGTTTTACCCCCAAAAAATCTTGACCAACACACAGGGTTAAAAAGAATGTGGGCTTCATTTAAATTTTAAAAGTTTGAGGGTTTGAATGGTTTCTGATTGATTGCAGGAAATGAAAATACAAGGAAGAAAATATAACTTTTCTACCGAAATGGGAAAAAGACTTTGCATTTATTGATAAAGACACATAAGTTTAACACTGGTAGCAAATTACAAAGCTAGCAAAAAGCAATATTAATGAAAAATCATGAAGAAACAAGCTTGCTGAGTTAAAGTTGGGAATGTGTCGGCTGCAGACACTACTTTCTGTTTTAGGAAAGAAGGTTTCACTTCAACTGAGGCAAGTTATGCCATTGCTTAAAATATTTTTCTTGCTAAATAATCTTACTCTGATGGGGACTTTCAAATGAGATATATCAAGCAATAATTTCACTATTAGATCCAATAATTGCAGACTTTGGCGTCTGATAATACATTTTGCTTCAAAGCGACTTTCAACACATTTTGATTTTTAAAATGGCTCTCAGTTACTCCAGGTCTGGCACCCCTGCTCTACAGTCTAAGTTTAGGGCCTTCACCACACTTTACTTTACTTTCTGCTACTGCTTAGACTTTGGCCTACACTTTTACTCACTCTTGGACAATTATGGCATAGGCATGGTCCTAGCTATAACCAGTGCCTTTTTTTAACGCATGAAAAAATATACGGGAGCACACCTTTAAAAAGCATTCCAGGCAGTAATAAAAAAAGGATTTGGAAAAAAGGTTCCCGGAAAGATGTTTTGGTGCGTTACGTTAGATAAAAAGCACTAGCTATAACTATTGGCTTATTTGTAATAGTATTAGTATTAGCAAAAATTATTATTAGTTTTAGTATTAATCATGTCAAGCAAAACCATATTTTCCTTCCTGTGATCTACTGAAAACATGCTGTTATCTAGATTTGGATGTTTCAGAATGCGCTGTTATTTTGATATTTTAAAGGGGTTATATAAGTTATATAACTCCTAATGAGTGTTCCATGCATGCTCATTCATTTCAATGTTAATTGATTAATATTTTAAAAATGAAGATAATGACTTTTGATTAGTGTCAGTATGGATTTCAAGTCTAGCATATATTTTTGTGTATAATTATTAATATGGAAATAAAATGCTTATTTCTTTATGTATGCAATGAATGTTTACAAATTTGGGTTATTCAGGAAATGAGGACACTACTATTACAAGATCAAGAAAAATTCCAGTAAAAAAGTACGTACTTCATATTTTCAGATTTTGATAGGAATTATTGGAATTTAAGCCTACTAATCATTTGGGTGCATTGTTTGTTTTTATAAAATTTGTTTTGTTAATTTAATTCTGAATTTAAAAGAGAAGATTTTTTTTTCAAACAGCAAATAAATTCAATCCTATTCAAGTGCAATTCTAAAGATTAAAATATTTATGTAAACTTTTATTAAAAAATTAAAACCGCAGATGTGTTTTAACTAGTAACAAATGAGATGTCGTTTACAAATTTATTTCACAAAATAATAATAATAATATTAATTTTTTAAAAAATAAATAAATAATTGTAATTTTCATTAATTTATACAAGGATAACTTAGTTCTTTTTACTTTCTAAGTATGAAATCATCAAATTTACTTCTGCTTTTACTTTCCAATTACTCAGGGTTTTTTTTTTTGCCTGCCCTCCTCCACACTTAACCCACACACCTTTGAGATTTTTCTCCAGATAACCACCATTTAACCTTCAATTTACTGCTGTCAATAATAATGTGTAACTATTATACTTGGAACATACATTTTTATTCCTGCCTTCAGTATCTTTGTTATGTCAAGAGCTATTTGGAGCAACAGCTTCTCTTAAATTAAGAAACTTAAACCATTACATGTCATAAATTTACTACAATTATAATGAACCTTTAATATTCTAATTATGTGAAAGAAATGTTAAAAATAATGCATTTCATGCTTGAAGCCTCTTAGCTTGGTTGCTGAGAGGTAATCTTAACGCAGTTCGTAATATATATTCTCTGAAATGATAAACTGTTACTTAAATAGTTAAGTCATTTCTTTTTTAAAAAATTCTGTTGGGAAAAGTGTTCATATGTTAAATTTAAGTTTTTAGCCTATCAATATTAATATTATGTTGATCAATTTTTTTTAAAATGTACTACTCATTATGAAAAAACAAAAAAATACTACTCATTATGGCATGCTTATGTCCACTTTAAAAAGAAAAAATTAAAGGCTTTACTCATCTTACATTGCTGCATTTTCCAGGTCACAAAATGAACACACAAGATCTCCAGAGAAACCACCAGTTCCATCCAAACCCAAGGTTGCACCCCCACCACCCCCTAAGCCTACCTCTTTGTCTCTCCAATCCTCCCTAACCTCCCCTTGCAACTTACCAAATAACTTGAGAAATGGTGACTCCTTTGAAGCAAAAGACGAGTGTATATCCCATGGTGGATGTGGCCATGCAGGAGATCCTATAATCAGTACATCCCCAATTCCTCCACCTTTGCCTACTTCTCCACCTCCGCTTGGGAAAGTACGTTCATTGGAAAACTCAAAGTCTCTCTCCCTCCCAGCATCTTTTCGCAGCAAGACTTTAAGAATGGTAAATCTTTCTGCTCAAAGTCAAATACTTGTCAGCCTGTCTTCCAATTCTTTTCCTACTTCACCTACATCCCCAATATCAGTTTGCTGCAGACCACTTGATCCGTCGCTTAGCACAAGACCCCTAGTTTTATCGCAGACCCCTGAAATATCCACCAGAGCACATTCTGAACAAGCATTATCTCTTCAGCCCAACAATTTGCCGACTGCTTACCTTCACTACCCAGACAAAACTGAACCAGAAACAAGACTGCTGCATAACAAAGGAGCTGTATCTGAAAAACAACTGGGACAAGACGACAACACTTTGAAGTCGGGAGGAAATTCATTGCAAATCCAGCTTAATGATAATATGCAAAATTCTGACCACTCCGATGCAGTACAAGACACACAAATGACCACTTCCAAACACACCTCTCCACCAAATCGATCACCAGCTCATCCTGAAAGGCCCAAAAGGTCTCCACCCTGTCTTGGCAGGCTTGAAACTGCCCAGTCCCCAACTGTGCCACCACTTGTTGACAATAAACCATCCCGTCCACCTTCCAGACCTGCTCCTCCTGTATTGAAAACAAAATCCTCCACCTCTGTAGACTCTTCACTCAAGCCTTCCCAGCAGCCTTTTGTACCAACAGGTATTTCATTGGAAATTTAAGACCATGGTTGCTGTCATAAAACTTTAAAACTAGGGGTGTTATTGATTAATTTAAATTTAATCATTAACTTTTGAAAAATTACCGATTATTTAATAGATAATTTTGAATAAAGCTAAAAATAAAGATTTTGATGTCATTAATCTGAAAATTTCAAGGGAAGTAACAAAAACAGACAAAGGACATTTTTCTTGTTATGTCGAGTAATTTCCCCTGTCTTAAAAAAGACATTTAAAAATAACAATATTCTGAACTAAATTTTGTTTTTTAAAAGCAACACAAAAATAAAATCAAAGTTATGCATGCAATGGAAAAAAATGCATATTAACAATGGAAAATATTGCTAAGACTCATTCCTCAAGTGTTATTTTAAGGCATGTTACATAAAGGTCCAATGACTTGTAAAAAATTATATTTGAAAACTTATCATCACATTACATTTTTTTAAAAATTAAATATTTTTTAAAAAGAATCATGATTTGTAATTGACATATTACAAGTTTAGTTTAACTTAATATTTAACTAGAAAAATAAAACAATAAATCATTATACATTTTAAAAACATGGTTAGCAATAAAAATAAGTTAAATAATGCATTGAAGTTTAGGCACGTGGATGAAATTTCAAATTAATTTTAAAAATATAAAAGTAATACAGCAGTATAGAAATTGTTTGATGATTAACAAAACCATAAATATCTTTTTTGTTTATCCCAAGTTGTTCTATAGTTTTTAAGACCTCATAATCACTTTTTTCACTGTGTTGTTTTCCTTCACATTTTGTGCCCTTTTAAACCATTTTTAAAAATGCCCATAACTTAAGTATTTAATTTGAAAAATATGATATTGTTAGGAGATATATTTACAAATAAGCATTCAATGTCAATGAATTTAAATTTTGTTAATTAAATTAAGTAAAAAAGTTTCATTTTTTAAAATATCAATTTCCTTATAAAACAGCTTATTTTAAAGTTAATACTTTCAAAAAAAAAATTTAATGGCAAAATTTGAAAGTAAACAAAAAGTTAACTGTTATTAATAATTAATTTATTAATAAATCAGAAAAAATTTTTAAAACCTTTTCTTTAATTTTAATTGTTATTTTATCTATTTATAATAGTAAAATGGTAATTTATATAGCGCTGTATCCCAGCTAGGAGTCGGGCTCACAGCGCTTTACATGGAGATAACAATTCATATATTATTAATTCAATAAAATGAACACTCGTATCATACTAACTACATAAATACAATATGTTATACATCAGCTACGTTAATCATTAAAAGAAATGTTGTTTCATTAATTTTCAAAATAAATTTTGAAAAGATGTGTCTTAAGTGCAGTACGGATTTGTAATGGAAGAGAATTCCATTGCTTGGCTTCAAAAAAATTTCAATAATTTTAATTGATAAAATTTTTTACCTATCAATTGAGAAATTAATTATTAAATTCCTCAGCCCTATTTTAAACTAATTTATTAGATGTTGAAGGGGCTTTTTGTTTTTATCAAGGCGTTAATTTTATTCTTTGTAATGAATTTTAAAAGGAAAATGAAATATAAAATGTAAAGATAGGAATGACATCAAATGTTTGTTTCGGTAATTTTTGAAGAAATTTTTATTAAAAAAATTATAAATTAATAATTTGTCATAATCACTATTCACTTTAAAATTTAAACCGTGTTGTGTTTGAAAATTCATTATTTACAATGTCCCAGTATTGCTTGACAATCTTCCCCCCCTCCCCAAAAAAAAAAAAATAACTGCCTTTGCATGTCAATTAGCCAACATTGTTTCACCTTGCAGTTTTTAACCAGATTTTTAAAAATCTCTTTAACAGACATCAAATTTGGAACTGAAACAAAATCCACTCCACCCCCTCTCCCCAAGAATCCTCCGAGAGGAGGAGTGCCCAGAAAACCAAGAAGTTCCACTTGTAAGAAGACACCCACCTCTGAAATAAAACCAGCATTTCCTGGCTTTCAAGTTATTGATGGTGCTAAAGACCAGACCAGTCTAACTCCTGGGTCATCACCAAAGACTGACCTGGCTCCCAATGTAACAAAACCGATCTGTTCTGATTTAGTAGCTTCTGATTCTAACCCCTTGAAAGCAGCTAGCCCAAAAGTAGCCCCTAAGCCACGCCCTAGAACTAGAGTAAGTCTTCCTTTGGCATCTAAGAGTGAAGAATCGTTGCATGACCAGAGCAACAACAATATTTCCAAAGATTTAACTAATGATATAAACAACGATAAACACTCCAATGACATTAAAAGTGAAATAGAAGTAGAAGATGTTTGTAAAACTCCCAGTGGGAAGCCTGTTGAGTTGGATTATGTTGAAGTCTACAGAGGAGATTCAGAGGATCGTGATATACCAGGGTCAGCGCAAAGGCTTGATAGTGACGTTAATTCTCAGAATAGAGATTTGAAATATTCAAAAATAAACTTTGGGAAAAGTGCAATATCTGATGCATCTTTAGAGAAGAAAACTTCATCTGAACAAAACATAGATTCTCACGAAACTAAAATTTTTGCGATCGAATCTTCAAACGAGGTGAATAATATTGAAGTTGAGGAACCTGAAGCAACATGTGGTATGCTCAAAGAAATAGAAGAATTACTTAAAGCAAAGCTAGGAGATTTAAAACTTGACACAGTTGACCAAGACATTCAAAATACTGAAGGTAACTCAGAAACCTTGACCAGAGATTCCCCATCCTCTAGTCCGGTTCGTCCCCCGCGACCCAAGCGCCAAGCCAGTATATGTCGACGTAAAAATACAGGTAGTTTGGAGTCTCTGACTTCATCGTTAGATACATCCAGCTCTGAGTGCATCCACACCAGCGGCCTTAGCACTGGTGGGAAAAAAATACCACCCAAACCAAAGCGGACATTTGTGAGTCGGGTCAACCGCAGCCATTCGGACGTGAGTGGCATGAAACCAGATTTGGCTGGCACAGAGGACAATACTGCAACTGACATGAATCAAAACACACCAACGACTAAACCCTACCTGCCTCCCCGCTTAGATTCCCTGAAAAGAAGCGAGTCTTGCGGCTCGGCAGCAACACCTCCACCACTGCCGCCAAGAAATAAGCCCCAAAGCATGATCCAGAGTCCCTGTGGCAGTATCGAGGGTCAGAGAACTTCTTCTGCAGATGTGCAGACCCCAGTGACGACGAAGACACACCTGTGGGACAATGAGCGCAACTTGGATATGTCTGTGGTGTCAGGACACACAGGGAGTTTAAGGTCGTCTAAAGTAAGGCCTATGAGAAAAGCCCCACCACCTCCGCCTGGCCCACCTAAACGATCATCAACCTTTTCTCCAGGAGATGTCAAGCTTCAGGCTCACCTGGCCATCAGGTTTGTAACACTCTTGATGCATGTGTGTGTGTGACTGTGATGATTATATCACATTTATTCTGCCATTTATTCAAGTCTTGTTAGTTGTCTGTGTATGAGGCAGCTACCAAGAAACGTGAGTTCTGATTATCAGCTCAATATGAATGATCGTAATGTCAGAATTCTATTAACTCTTAAAGTCGCATAAGGTTTTCGATAATCTTCCGCCTCATTCCCGTAAGAATTTCCAGTATTACGATCAACTTGTTATGAAATTTAAAAAATTGCGTAAAATCCATTTGTCATACTGACTTCATTTTTTAAGCTGAGAATGGTTATTTTACACATCCAAAACACTGTTTTGAGTTAAATACTATATTTACTTGTAGTTTATTACTATAATTTTTATAATAAAGTATAGGAAAATTGCATCTTCAAAAAAGAAAAAGTAAACACTACCAAAAAAAACATTGCAAATCGAGCGATAACATTAGAGTGGGCAATGGCCGCCATTGCCGGAAATCGAATACATAATTTTTCAAGCATTGAAGAGTTTTTACTTTCCGAGATCTCATTTCTAACGAGAGTGGTATCTAGGGGCACTTTAAGGATAGCGGGCAGGGACGCATTACAACGCTTAGCGACTTTAAGAGTTAAACTGAATAGCTGACCGTGTGCTAGGCCTGGTTTTCTTCCATGGTATTTACTCAAGGTAAACGGTTACCAGGTCCTTATAGGACTATTCCTGTTAAATCCTGGCCGGTTAACTTAAAATTGCAATTCATCCATATTAGTGTGTAACCCTGAGTTTATTTTTTTTTTAAGTGTTAAATCTTTTTTTTTAAAAAAATCATTGAACAAGAATTAAAATATAATCCTGGTGAGTTGACTTGTGGAAAGCAAAATGGCATTTAAATCAAAATAAATAATTCTCATATCAATGATTTCTCCATACTTAATCTTATCAATTTTTTGTGTCGGCTGTTGCTCATCAAAGCGCCTTAGTTTAATTGTTCATAGACTGTCAATCCAGGTGAAACCAATTGTTTGATAATGGAGTTACAAGAATTTTGAAAACAAATGGCTGAGAACTTCTGCTACTTTTGCCAGTGAAATGTCAATTTAAAGATGGTTTTTAAAAATTGATATTATTTTTAAAAAACAGAATAAAGTTTTTTTTAAATCTTATGTTCTTAATCACAGAGAGTCCGAAGTGGAATCAACGAGACGATTTAGTATTCCTGATGAACATGACTATCATGAGATATCAGATCACCTTAGGACCAAAAAAGAAGGTTTGTATTTTAACACATTAGCGATAAAACAATTTAACTTACTTTGAGGTCATAAGTCTGTAAAGAGCTACTTTTTTTTTTATACCTTCACATATGTAGGAAACTTATACAGTTTCATAACCAACAAACACATGAGTTAAAGCTGACTTGTGTATTTTTGCTATCCATATAGAAGGTAGTCCACCACCAGACCTTCCTCCTAGAGCGTCTATGTCTCAAACTTCAGAAGCATCTAGTATTGGTACAGGCAGAAATGAAAAATCACCATCTCCCGAAGGAGGCAGGATTGTAATAGCCAAAAGGCTCAGTCCAGAGGATCAACGACTCAGAGAAAAAATGGCCAAATCGGCCCTGATACAAAAGGTTGCCCAGGGCCTAGGCCTGAGTAAGACATCCAAGAAGACTAGAACGGTGGAGATTAACCCGCCTGACACTGTGAGCTTTAACAGGGATGATCGTGCCCTAAGCTCTTCTGTGACGATCGATTTGATATCTAGAGAGTCAGTGATATCTGAGGTCACACCTGTACCGAAGGTCACCATCCAAGATGATACTAAAAGCATTCCATCCACTGACCATAACAAAGGTGATGGTCAGGTTGTGACATCCGGCTCCACCAGCTCATCAGAACGTCCTCCATCCACGCTCAGTCAGCACAGTTCCAACAGTGGGGTTGATGGAGAGCTCCAAGTTTTTGACTCACATAACTTGGAGGAAATGCTGACTTCAGGGAGCGAGTCTGAGCCGGAGCCAGAGCCTGATAAGGAAGAGATTTATGTAAGTGCCTCTTCTAAATGCCATTCTTTTGAGTTTCTAATTCTAATCTTAATACATGTCTAAACTATCAAATAGTCATTACCTACTCAATATACCTTTCTGTATCATCAGATTGGCCAAAGTGCTGAGGAAGGTTAGTGGGGGGATAACTGTTACTGTTCAGAAATGTTTTCTTATTTAAATTTTATTTTTTCCTCTATTCAAAGATTATTTTAATATTTTACAGGGATAAATATAGATAAACTAGCAAGCCAACTAAAATGTGAAAAATGATTTTATCAGAAAATGGTTACATGTGTGATATGGATGAATGAGATCAAGATATGTCTGAGTAAAGAAAAATACTATAAATAAAGTAACACAAGGTTGGACGGACAGGGGTAAATTACCCCATTTGGGGTAGAAAGGGAATTCCGGGGGGTAAAACTGTCTCATTTGGGACATATTAAATCAGCCAGATTTAATTATTAAAAAAAATTTTTTTAAATCAAACTCCGTCATGTGTACGTATATTTACAAAGGGAACTGTTTATTTAATTAATACGATTTTTCAGCTTTTGCAAAGGAGAGAAATCCAAAAATTTGAGTTAACCACTGTTTGATCCATGTATGAAGCTAACTTTAGTATCTTTGTCAGCTAAAGTTGTGAAAGACAGAACTTCTACTTTGGTTGAAATTGTCCTGCAACAAGTACTTTCTTCTATAAATGCGAGTAAATTCTTTGCTATTGAGCTTGTTGAGACCACTGATGTCAGTAGCAATGAGAGTAAATTCTTGGCCATTGAGCTAGATAAGACCACTGATGGCAGTTGTAATGAGAGTAAATTCTTGACCATTGAGCTTGATGAGACCACTGATGGCAGTAGTAATGAGAGTAAATTCTTGGCCATTGAGCTTGATGAGACCACTGATGGCAGTAGTAACTTAAGTAATTTTTTTGCTATTGAGCTTGATGAGACCACTGATGGCAGTTGTAATGAGAGTAAATTCTTGACCATTGAGCTAGATGAGACCACTGATGGCAGTAGTAATGAGAGTAAATTCTTGACCATTGAGCTTGATGAGACCACTGATGGCAGTAGTAATAAGAGTAAATCTTGGCCATTGAGCTTGATGAGACCACTGATGGCAGTAGTAATAAGAGTAAATTCTTGGCCATTGAGCTTGATGAGACCACTGATGTCGGTAGTAATAAGAGTAAATTCTTGGCCATTGAGCTTGATGAGACCACTGATGGCAGTAGTAATGCCAGTAAATTCTTTGCTATTGAGCTTGATGAGATCACTGATGGTAGTAGTAATGCGAGTACATTTTTTTTACTATTGAGCTAGATGTGACCAGTAGTAATGAGAGTAAATTCTTGACCATTGAGCTTGATGAGACCACTGATGGCAGTAGTAATGCCAGTAAATTCTTTGCTATTGAGCTTGATGAGATCACTGATGGCAGTAGTAATGCGAGTACATTTTTTTTACTATTGAGCTAGATGTGACCACTGATGGCAGTAGTAATGCCAGTAAATTCTTTGCCATTGAGCTTGATGAGACCACTGATGGCAGTAGTAATGCGCAACTTATGGTATATGTTCAATACAAAGTTTTACAAACAAAGAGGAAATGTTTTGTTCTCCCCTCAAACTGCAACGTCAAGGAATGGATGTATTCAATACAGTTAGTGAATACTTTGAAAAAAGTTAATCTAATGTGGGAAGACTATTGCTGTGTCTGTTGATTGAGCTCCACCTATGAAGTGACATGTAAGTGGTTTTTCTGCCATTTGCAAGAAAGAGGAAACCCAAAATTGAAGTTAACCACTGTATGATCCATCGTCAAGATGTGCTTGTGAAATATTTGGACTTGAACTGGAGGTCCCCATGCACAATATTATTCTAATTGTGAATTTCATTAAAAGGACATGAACTGCAAAAATGACTGCTTATTGATGGTGAGGCTGAATATACAGATTTACCTATCACACCAAGGTATGATGGCTTACATGCAGCAATATTCTAAAAAAAGTGTGGGCTCTGATAGCTGAACTTGAAACATTTCTGACTGGTCAAAAGCAAGTACTAATGGATAAGTTTATGAACCATTGTTTGGTTGAACATCTCGCATACTTAACTGATATTTTTGAGCATGTGAATGCGTTAAACAGAGAATTGCAGGAAAAAAATATCCATATAATTACAGCCAGAGAAAGTATTGCAACATTTGGATTAAAGCTTTCATATTGGATAAAAAAAAACAGAAGGAAACAAGTTAGCGTCCTTTTAAAGTTGGCTTTGTACTCAGAAGATTGTGGAAACCTAACTTTCGACAACATCAAAGATATAGTTATCAGATATCATACCAAGCTCAATGTGGTTCAGTGTTTACTTTCCAGTTATTGATTCGCATAAATCAGTTGGGTTGTAGATCCCTTTCGATGTGACATTGAGGTTGTACCAGATGAGCCACAAGGGTTGGCAGAGGTGTTTCTTGAACTTCAGTCTAATAATAATAGTCACTACAGTCAAACCCACTTACCTCGAGCTCGGTTAGCTCGACCACCCTATTATGTCGACGTTTTTTATCGGAACCGCCAAATTCTCTCTTTGTCTTAGCATTTTCTCGTTGTTTAATTCGATTTTTTTAAGTCGCCGAAACCTCATAACACGAGCACAAAAAAGGGTCAAATTTTACCACTTAACATTGGTTATCTCGATTCCCATGACCAATCGCCAGCTTTTGAAAATGTTAGCTATGATTTTTTTTATAACCAAGGGAAGGGACCAAGTTTCTGCCTCACCAGGGTCTGCTGGTAACGTCACAGCCCACTTTCGTTTTGCTCTCAGCGCTGTGTTGCTTCTGGTACTATAGCAATCGCCGGGAATTCTTAGTTATTTTATAGCCATCAAGGCCACGAAATTTTTTTATCGATAATCGACGTTGGTTTTTATTTTAAATTTGTAAATTTCTGCTGTCAGTTGGTGCACATATACCTTTTGTTGTTAGCAAACATGTATGTACAATTTTATAGCATGCCGATAGCTTCATCAAACAAATAACGGCAATGCTGTTGTGTTAAAAAAAACTCCAAAAACAAGTGCATGAACATTATCATTTATTAACGCTAGTGATGGGACGATACCAAAATCATAGGCTGCTTACTGTAAGCAAGGCTCCCCAGATTTTAAAATATATAATATAACAGACTACAGACAGTTTACTCTCAATCTCCCACAACATTGTTGTTGGTTAGTCCTATTAGCATCAAGTTACCGAAGGAATTGTAAGCTGAGGGGATCGTATGGAATAATAAAATGTACCGTG
This sequence comes from Radix auricularia, assembly GCA_002072015.1. Classification (NCBI taxonomy): domain Eukaryota; kingdom Metazoa; phylum Mollusca; class Gastropoda; family Lymnaeidae; genus Radix; species Radix auricularia. The sequence goes on from MUZC01001678.1 coordinate 334,522, forward strand.
TGCAGACTTGTTGTCATTGGCAACCATTCATCCTTCAACCTCATTTTGACTATTACATGTACTGTACCACTGCTTTGTTCTCATTGTTTCATTCATAAGAAGTGGCCGTGTGCAAAAGCCATTTAACTATTGGTTAGAATTAATTAAAATATGTCAAAGTTGAAGGTTCAAAAGTTCAAAAGGAGTACCTAATTTATTTGTGTACGTTTATATAGAGAAGAGTTCGCTTTGTCTTGAGTCATATATAGGTCACGATAGATCATTCTGAGTCCATTGTTAGCTGAGGGGACGGACCCAAAGAAGATGATTAGGAAGAGAATGGTTCGGGGACAATGAGGGGATGTGTAGGTTACTTATTTGTGTAGCTTGTAAGGAAAATCAAGCAAGTGGCTTCGAAGGCACAGTATCGCTAAATCTGGGAATCACCGCAAAACGGCGTTATATTTAAACTTAAACGGTCTTTAAAAACGAACGGTCTTAACAACCTTAAGAAAGAGTGAAGAAATAGGGTCCTGATATTCCGATACGATTCTGATTAATAGTCCCATCACTAATTAACGCACAACACATAAAGAAACGAAACATAACGTACATAAAGAAATTTCAAGCGCATGTTAATATTTTGCCGCCATATTGGTTTTCGCTTTAACTCGATCATCGGTTATGTCGATGCCATTTTTCATACCCCAACGCCGTCAACTTAAGCGGTTTTGACTGTATTACATTGCACTTGAGGATGCCGTCAAGACGTTGCTGCCCTTTGCAACAACGTACCTTAGTGAACAATGGTTTTTCACTCAAGTGACCATAAAAACAAAGCTGCGAAATCGATTGAACCCTTAAGACTGCATTTAATTTTCCCGGACATCAAAAAGCCCCAATTGTGATAGAATTGTGTCAAGGGTGAAATAACATCATTTTTCTATTTTAAAAAAATTTTTATAAAAAAAAGCTGTAATGAGATTTAAAGAGAAAAAAACCACTGTGTTTTATAATAAAAATGTATGACATTATTTATATTAAATTTATAATTTATTTTCTTTTTTAAAGTAAATTTGTGTTCATCTGACTTTATTGCATTATGTCAGATTGATAATTATATCTAGAATGGCAAAGGCTGTTAGACCAATAACCCTTAAAACAATAATATAATATTCGACTATTAACTTTTATAATTACATCATACGCATAATCCTTTCCTGATCATTTTTAGACAGATGCTTAGCTCTAGACCCGTTGTAGTGGGAGGGGAGTGGGCTTACAACGCCCCCAAAACGCCCAAATGGCGTGGGCAGGACATTGCGCTTTCAGGGGTAACGGCAACACAAAATTTTATATTTGGGGTAACAAGCAAAAAAAGTTCCTGACCCCTGAAGTAACATCATGTGTTTCACCCTCAATACTTAAATACAACGTTGATCGCCTGTGCTGTTTTGATTAAAAAAAGATAATAATCTTGCTGTCATGGGAATCAAAAACATCTCTATTGGGTATATTAAAATACATTCTGATCACACCACACAGTTTAAATGTGATATTTAAAAGTGCCATCACATTGCTCCTTTAATAGTCTATTCACCTCCTTTACCTAACAAGCATCACAGACTTTTGAAGTGCCTCAAACCTCATTATCATTAGTTTGGTGAATGGAAAGAAATAGTGAAGGAATCAAGATTTTTAAACAAATAAAGGGGATAGCCATTTTAGAAACTATTTCAATAATTATTCTGTATTATAGGCTCAGAGAAAAGCAAAGAAAGTGTTTTTTATAGCCAGAGAAATCATGTCGTCTGAGAGTACTTTTGTGGATGTTCTAAAGCTACTCAACTTGGTAAGTTTTACTTGTGCTTTTTAACTCCTCATATAGTATCTGTGGTTTTATGGATTTAATCATATTCTGGTGGGATATACTAGTCAAAAATAGTAGGAAACAGTGTAATTTTTTTCCTGGTTCTGATTTTTTTTGTTTTGTTGATCAACTTTGACCTACTTTCAAATGGATTAAAAATGTATTCATGCTTGCAAAAGGGCTATCATTAGACTTAAAGCCAAGTGATTGTGCACAAATGATTAAGTATCATAGTCTTTTTATAACATTTTTCTCTGCATTGACATAGGACTTTCGAGTACACATTTCAAACGCCACAGAAAAATTGGGGCAGCCAGTAATTCCATCAGAAACTCTCAACAAAATTCTGGACTTCTTGCCTCAGCTTCAAAATTTCAATGAAGAACTACTTAAGGACTTCAAAGAGTGTATCGAAAACTGGTTTGTAGTTTTTATTATCTATCCAGTTGACACTTTTTTATCACTGTCTATCTCTGTTAGTGTAGGATTCTTCATTCCAATATTTTTGTAGTTAGAATAAAGAAAACCTGATTACGACCTTAACACCTTTACACAACATTATTAGCGGCCGTGATTTCAGATAACATCCTTTAGCCACTAATTCAATCATACCACCCAATATATAATAAAAAATCTAAGACAAAATAAGACATAATAGATGTTATAAATATCGAACCCCGGACAGTTCGACCCTGCCAGTTGGACCACAGGACGTTTAGACCCCGATCAGTTGGGCCACGGATGGTTCGACCCCAGGCGATTCAACCCCGGGCGATTTTAACACAGGACGTTTCGACCACGGGGTGTTTCGACCCTGGATGTTTTGACCCCTTTATATCTACACCGTATTATTTTTTTTTCATTTACTTTTTAAAATTATTTTTTGTATAAAAATAATTCAACATAGTATTATTATTGATAAAAAAATTAAATACAGTTTGAAATAGTTATTTGTAACATTTAATTTACGATTTGAAAAAGTATATACACGTATAACCAGTCAACATTCAGCGTATATTCATGATTGTGATAAAAGTACCATTCCTCTCAGGTCATTCCAAACCAATCTAACTCCATCCCAACCCCCATTCGATGTAATCGGGCAATAAAAAGGCAATGTGGTTGGTCAGATGGTCCTTTCTAAAGGTGCCTACATTCTTGCTCCCCCCCCCCGCACTCACTTTAATTACCTTTCCCATAAACCCTCGCCAGCACACTGTGGTGGTCACTGAGTCTGCTCATTGTGACATGTCATTATGTAAGACCCGGAAAAAATGTTAATAAAAAATGGCTTTACGTTGAGACTGATCATACGGACCCAACAGTTTGAATCTTATTGTTGTCTACTATGCGGCGGCATTAACTGTTGAAATTTGTTTACTTTAAATCCTGACAACTTTATACTATACGTCTTATTAAAATCAGTATTTCTGAGAGGAAGGTCTTCACTTGTTAAGGAACACAAGAGGAAGAGTGCGGGTTTGTAAACGTTCCAGCGCCTGCGATGTGTATTGTTAAGTATATCAACACATTTTTTTGAAAAAACACACAAAAAACAAAACTTTCAATTATTTTTGAAAATTTTTGAACGAATTAAATACATACATTTTTAAAACCCAATAAATTAGGTACATGTACTTTTAAAGTGTTTTTTTAAAACCCAATAAATTAGGTACTTTTAAAGTGTTTTTTTTATATCATCGTAAATTAAACATTGCAAATAACTATTTCAAACTGTATTTAATTTTTAATACATAATAATATTATGTTGCATTATTTTTATACCAAAATTAATTTTTTAAAATATATCTAAAAAAACAAATCTACGGAGTAGATACGAAAGGGTCAAACGTCCGGGGTCGAAACACCCTTTGGCGAAACGTCCTGTGGTTGAACTGTCCTGGGTCAAATCACCTGGGGTTGTAACGTCCTGTGTTCGAACTGGCAGGGTCAAATCGTCCGGGGTAGAAGTGTCTGACCACCAAAATGTCATACTATTATTGTATATCTATCTAAACTAACAGTTCTGATTCACTTGGTTTCTCAACACTTGATGACCAAGTGCACAATCTATCATTTTCACTTTCTTGAAAACTTTGAAAAATGCACCATATTTCATTTTTTTAAAATATGAATGCGTGGAAGTTGGAGATTGACAACTGTAATACATTGTAAAATGTATTATTGCCTGTGGAACAATCTCTGCAGGGAATGACTAAAGGACAAAAAGTCTCATTGTATAGATCCCAAACTCACAAACATTTTTTAAATTGGCTTGACTTGAGTAAAATGAGAGATTTAGTCGGTCACCATATGAAGGCCATTTTAACAAAACACTGCCACAATCAATAGATGAGAAATTTCTTTTCAGGGAAGTCAAACCCAGGATTTCTGATGTCTTTGTGAGAAAAGGACCATTTTTAAAGCTTTACTCCTCCTACATCAGCAACTTTGAAAATGCAACGGCTATCCTTGAAAATGCAACTAAAAAGCATCCTGCATTTGCTGCTGCTCTTAAGGAGTTTGAGGTAAATTTTTTCAAATTAAAGACTTATTACAGGCCTCCTAACCTTGATGGATGGTACACTAACTTGGATCTACTTGGATCTTAACCAAATAAATAAAAAATTTGGACAATACATGATAATTGGCATATAGGGTGAAGTGGAGTTTTTAAAAAATTCTTTGTACAAGCTTCTTACTTAGTTGTTTTGGGAAAAAGTAGAATGCTCTATTTGTGCATGTGGAGTCTCTTAGTGAATGCTTTGTATTATCATCAGTGCTTATTGTTTTTTATAATAAGATTTGTTTATTTTTTTATTTAAATTCATAATTTAAGTATGATGTGAAAAGTTTTTTAGCAGTATTTTTCCCAATTAAAATATTTGTTAAAAGTTATTTCCTGGTGAATTATAAAATTAATAATGTGATGAATCGTTATGTTTTAAAATGGGTGCATTGGATTTAGGTAGAGAAAGTTTTCATGTGTTTCAAATTTAGCTTATGTTTCTTTCCTCAACCTGTCTATTTGACAGATGAGCCCCAGGTGTGCAAGTCTGGCTTTGAAGCACTACATGCTGAAACCAATACAGAGGATTCCACAATACAAACTTTTACTTCAAGGTGAATATCTTGAGATACTATCTCCTCTATTGATGCTATTCAAAAGAAAGGATTCTTGTAATTAAGACGTGAGACTACATGTTAAAAAAAATTTTTTAAATTTTAGAATTAAAAGAAATATTTGATAATATAAACACTGAAATTTAGTGTCTACCTACCGAGGGCAATACTATGAAAGTGCTATTAGGCCATCCGAAGAATGCTGATATCAGAGTTTAAGAAGGTTTAAATCTACTTATATGTAGATTACACTTTGAGACCAAAGGCCAATCTTCTTACCTAGGGATGCAGTTTAATAGTTAACATTTAGAACTTACCACATGCTAGTGTTGGGGAAGCTGACACTAGGATATTGCTCTTAAATAAACTACACACCAAATTTAAAATTTAGCTTGAAGAGTAAATCATGTTTCCCAATCAAGGTTCACTTGCTCAAAATGTCTTAATGTAAAGTAAAGATGTCTTTAAAAACTTACTAATGAGCTTGATTTGATCCCAGACTACCTTAAAAACTTGAGTCCAGCATCCCCTGACTACAAGGACACTCTCAGTAAGTCAATTTTCTTACTAATTCTTCTTGATAAGTTTCTTTCTTATGTTTAAATCTTGCATGTATCCCATTTTCCCCCTTCTGTCCTTCTTTGGCTTTGTAAAAATGGATGATTAATTTAGATGCACATGAGAACGTTCCATGACAAGTGACAAAACGACAAGGAGACAAAATGTTCAGGTCACAAAACAACAAGGTTTTGTCACCTGGTTGTTTTGTCACTTGTCATTTCGTCACCTTGTAGTTTTGTCACTCGTTGTTTTGTCTGGTTATCACATAAGAAATATTGGTATGTCCTCGGAGAGCTTACTTATAATTTATGTCATTGAATGTCAAAATCTGTGATGACCCATTTTATCCACCATTGTTTCTTTCACAGCTGCCCTTGATATTGTAAGCAAAGTTGCTGACCATGCCAATGAGAGCATGAGACATGGGGTAAGTAATTCATACATCTAATTAACAATGCTTTTAACAAATCTGGGTTTATAACTCTCATGCTTCTTTTCTTTTGGAAAAGCCTGGTTAGTTGAAATAACAGTCATACTTTTTTGTTTTCCTAAAAAAACCAAGGTTTACAAAGGCTATTTTTAAAATTCCCCCAAATTCAGTCTATTCACCTCAGAGAAGATACCCTCACTGAAACTATTTCATAACACTAACACAGTATAATGTTACACAAATTATCATTAAAGAAAACTTTTGAAATGTATAACTCTCTGCATCAAAGTGAGTCACTGTACTGTTCTTAAAACAATTGAAATTATTGCCCTAGCTGTAAATAAGAGGTTAATTTTGACAAGATTGTTCCATTTGCATTCTTAAAGGACAATGTACAAAAGCTGCTGGAGATTCAGAGATCTTTGATTGGTCAGTTTGAGGTCATCCAGCCTGGCAGGGTAAATTAAAATAATTCTTTAAATTATTGAATGCTATTAACTTTTCAAAAACTGCTAGAGCATCACTCTGTAATTTAAATTGTCATTGTATGTTTCTGTCATTTTCAATGTCTGAAAATAATACTATAGATTGCAATTATCCATCTAATGACATCAGTGACAATTATAGCTTAAGTAAATTCATCAGTTGGGATTGGCCTGGTGACTTTCTGTTTTTTCTCCTCATGCATACTCAAAATTTCAACATAGTTCAATTGTCCTTAATTTGCCTGTCATTGCCAGATACTGGTAAAAAAGGGAGAGCTTCAAAAGGTCTCTAGAAAGGAAATGCAACCCAGAATGTTTATCTTGGTAAGTGCAGACAGTTTTTTCATTGAAGAAATCTTTTATAGAGGTTAGATCACAAGGAATTTAATTTTATACTTGCATTTAGTGTAGTTAAGTTATGAAAATCTCTTTACCTGTTAAAAATCATTTCAAGAATTATTTAAAAAGGTTAGAGTAAGCCTGAACTATGACACAACATCAGAGGATAGCAAATATTGAATTAAACAAATAATCAATAAATAAAACTCAGCCAATGGTGTATCATTTAACTCTTAAAGTCGCATAAGGTTTTCAATAATCTTCCGCCTCATTCCCGTAAGGATTTCCTGTATTACGATCAACTGGTTATGAAATTTAAAAAATTGCGTAAAATCTATCTATAATATTATTGTCATACTGACTTCATTTTTAGGCTAAGAATGGTTATTTTATGCATCCAAAACACTGTTTTGAGTTAAATACTATATTTACCTGTAGTTTAGTACTATAATTTTTATAATAAAGTATAGGAAAATCGCTTCTTTTAAATAAAAACAGAAAAACATTGCGAATCAAGTGATAACACTAGCGCGGGCAACGGCCGCCATTGCCAGAAGTCGAATACATCATTTTTCAAGCATTGAAGAGTTTTTACTTTCCAAGATCTTATTTCTAATGAGAGTGGTATCTGAGGATGCTTTGGAGATAGCGGGCAGGGACACATTACAACGGTTTGCGACTTTAAGAGTTAATGGAATAGCAACTTACCTCCCACTTGCTGTCCTCCCAGAAATTACATTGCAATTAAGTGTATTACAACTTGAGGTTTTGTTTTCTTTTTATTTGTTTGCTGAAGGAGGCCAATTGGCGACATATTAGATTTTATTTTGATTTTTTTGCACAGGCTTCCTTTACCTTGTTTAATAAATTTCATTCTACCTACCCTGACTGCAGTATAACGCCTATTCTGTAATGAAATATCATTTACCTTCTTTTTGTTAATCATTCAGTTAAATGCAAGATTTTTTATTCTTAACACACCAATACTGTTACATGATGATTTGGTAATACAGTCGAAACCGCTTAAGTCGACGGCGTTGGGGTATGAAAAATGGCATCGACATAACCGATAATCGAGTTAAAGCGAAAACCAATATGGCGGCAAAATATTAACATGCGCTTGAAATTTCTTTATGTACGTGTTGTGCGTTAATTAGTGATGGGACGATTAATCAGAATCGTATCGGAATATCGGGACCCTATTTCTTCACTCTTTCTTAAGGTTGTTAAGACCGTTCGTTTTTAAATACCGTTTAAGTTTAAATATAACGCCGGTTTGCGGTGATTCCCAGATATAGCGATACTGTGCCTTCGAAGCCACTTGCTTGATTTTCCTTACAAGCTACGCAAATAAGTAACCTACACATCCCCTCATTGTCCCCGGTCCCCGAACCATTCTCTTCCTAATCATCTTCTTTGGGTCCGTCCCCTCAGCTTACAATGGACTCAGAATGGTCTATCGTGACCTAATATATGACTCATGACAAAGCGAACTCTTCTCTATATAAACGTACACAAATAAATTAGGTACTCCTTTTGAACCTTCAACTTTGACATATTTTAATTAATTCTAACCAATAGTTAAATGGCTTTTGCACACGGCCACTTCTTATGATTGAAACAATGAGAACAAAGCAGTAGTACAGTACATGTAATGGACAAAATGAGGTTGAAGGATGAATGGTTGCCAATGACAACAAGTCTGCACACGGTACATTTTATTATTCCATACGATCCCCTCAGTTTACAATGGACTTAGAATTCCTTCGGTAACTTGATGCTAATAGGACTAACCAACAACAATGGTGTGGGAGATTGAGAGTGGGGGTGGGTAAACTGTCTGTAGTCTGTTATATTATATATTTTAAAATCTGGGGAGCCTTGTTTAAAGTAAGCAGCCTATAATTTTGGTATCGTCCCATCACTAGCGTTCGTATTTAAAGACCGTTTAAGTTTAAATATAACGCCGTTTTGCGGTGATTCCCAGATTGAGCGATACTGTGCCTTCGAAGCCACTTGCTTGAATTTCAAAAGCCGGCGATTGCCATAGTACCAGAAGCAACACAGCGCTGAGAGCAAAACGCAAGTGGGCTGTGACGTCACCAGCAGACCCTGGTGAGGCAGAAACTTGGTCCCTCCCTTGGTTATAAAAAAATCATAGCTAACATTTTCAAAAGCTGGCGATTGGTCATGGGGATCGAGATAACCAATGTTAAGTGGCAAATTTGACCCTTTTTTGTGCTCGCGTTATGAGGTTTCGGCGACTTAAAAAAATCGAATTAAACTACGAGAAAATGCTAAGACAAAGAGAGAATTTGGCGGTTCCAATAAAAAACGTCGACATAATAGGGTGGTCGAGCTAACCGAGCTCGAGGTAAGTGGGTTCGACTGTACCACCATAGTTTAACAAAATGTCACTTACGTTAATACCAATGTATTTGTATAAAGGCCATGTTTTCAATGTTTCAATCACTAAGCATAATGTTTTTACGTTTACACTGATAAAGTTCAATGATGTGCTCCTGTACACAACACCAACTGCAACTGGTTACAAGATCAACAACATCTTACCATTGATTGGAATGAAGGTCAGCCCCTATTTACTTTCAAAAGTTTGGCACGTCTGCTAGTGAGAATAAATCATTAGGGAGTCAGTCCTCCCACAGCATTTGGAGGACACCAGTCTAATGATTGTTGTCTATAAGCATCTAGATTGTTTATCAAAGGGAAACATTTGGAGGACACCATTCTAATGATTGTTGTCTATAAGCATCTAGATTGTTTATCAATGGGAAACATTTGGTGGACACCATTCTAATGATTGTTGTCTATAAGCATCTAGATTGTTTATCAATGGGAACATTCACCTAAAACCGTTTCATATTTATTTTCTGTTTAATGACCCAATTATTTTACCTCCTGAATAGTAAATAACACCGAGGATTACAGAAAAAAACATTGAAAACTAAGGATTGATCTCTTGAAACTGAAACAGACAACTGATATAGTGCTAGTATTAAGCTGAACTAAAAAAAAGCGCAAGTATGCTGGACTGAAGATAGCGCTACTATTATTATGAAATGAAAAAAGAGCTAGTACCATTCTTGACTGAAGATATTCTAAGAATTAGCATGGAAGATTATAATTCTTTGAGCCATGAGCCCTAGGGAAATCGACTAACAATCATCATGGGTTATTATAATTTTAAGTGCAGTATACCTAAAAGCCTTTATATGAAAATTTAATGTGTTTAATTTTTAAGTGTTATTTAACC